>JASDQU010507876.1:23101-34527 GCA_032191745.1 Picea mariana | reverse complement strand
TCGCAATAGTGGAACAATGCCTGGAAGTGCCTGTCACCAAGCAAGTCATTCAGGAGTTCATCGAGCAGGAGGCTCTGTCGAAGTAGCAAGTTGAGGTAGCTCGAGCTAAGATCGAGGCCTTCGAAGCAGTATTTCCCAGATCAGAGTGACTCGGGACGAGTCACAGGTGAGTGTTGGGGGCTTGTTGGCCCTCGACTAAGTTTTGTGGAAACATTGGTCGTGTTTGACCATTTTTGGGACTTTCACAGGCTGGTCAAAGACGAAGCGCCTAGGCAAAGCGAAGATCGCAGGATCTCGCCCTTTTTGTGGGGTTTTTGGGTTTTAAGATTTATGTAACGGGTATGGGATGTTGGCCCATGGGTTCACCCATGCTTAGGCCTTTTTGTAATGTATAAATAGGGAGCTAAGCAATGTAAGAACTACTACTAGTGATTGATTGGCTTAGTGCATGGCTAGTTGGCTTTGTGCATGAACATGTTAAGGCTTACAGAGCTAAGTGCAAGCGTTTTGTAAGTGCTTTGTGCAGACAAGATTGTGTAAGGCTTTGTGCTTTGATCCAATTCGGGGAAGGAGGATCTGCTGAGGTGTGCGTAGATCTCCTGTCCAATGCGAAGTAGGATTTGTGGCTCTATGCATGGAAGAATATTAAAGAGACTAATAAAGAAGAAGAAGAGTTGGTGGACGTAGCCCCACACTGGGGTGAACCATGTATATCCTGTGTTGTTGTGCTTTGTGCAATGTTGTTCATGATGTTTATGTATTTATTTTCTTAACCTTGATGCATGATAGGTAGATCGATTGATGCTTAGTTCTTTATATATGAATAAATGCTAGATCTGCTCTGATGCTATGTGCTAAATGATTAGATTTGCTTAATATTTATTATTAGTGCATTATTCTATATTTAGGGTTACTCTGCGAAGTGAATAAGGATCATAACTTAATGCATATTGTTGGCTAAGTGCTCTGTTAAGTGTTGTAATCATAGATCTGTGTCCCAGCTAGGTTGTAGACATTTCAGTCCTGCAACCCCCCTGCCTCTACCTCGGGTGAGACTTCATCTGCTTCGCAGGTGTTGCCGAAAGGGCCAATAGTTAGGGTTTTGTTGGTGCATTATTGAAGCGTTGAACCCTGGGTTTTCCCCTGTGCCAACAATAAGCTTTGTCTAGGTCTTATTGCATTAAATATTTTTCAAAAGTACAAGGATAAGAGAAATCACTAGGGCCTAGAAGTGCCTACACCCTAGTTGAACCTTCTGTTTGAGGCTTGGTGCTTGAGAACTTAAGGTACTACTTCTCAAGCTTCCACCTTGTTATCTTTTAGACATGTATAATCATTGTTGTCTCTCCAAGTTAATGTGCTGATATAATTGACTCCATAAACCCTAAAGGCACTAGTCTCTTGTCTCTCTTTTGTTGGAAGGTTCTTCAAAACAACTTTCAAACTCTCTTCCTTGAAGCTCCTACTAACTTGAACTAACTTGCTAACCTAGTCTAGAAATACTAAAATCTAAGTTGTTGTTGTTGTAACCTCTATTATAACCATTATTTGAAGCCAATATCAGCATGCTAACTGTCTTATAAACTACCCAGAATTTGTATTAGTTAACCTTTATCAATTAATGCTGAAGTGTATGTTCCATTTCCTCAGCAAAGTACATTTATGAAGCTTGTTTGTTGATGTCATCATTATTAATTTGCTATTGTTGCAGTCACTTTTGACAACCTGTTAAACTCATTTGTTGATTGATAGATCATCCAGAACTTGTGCTAGGCAAGCTATAATCAATAAGTGTTGAAATAGTTGTTTAATTTCCCAACTTAAGTACTTTTCTGCAGTGGTTTTGCTGCTGCCATCATTATTTATTTTATTGTTGTTACAAGTGTTTTGACAACCCATTGAAGTCACTTATTGACTTGTTTTAATCTTGAAATTGTAAGTGACAAAGTAATATCAAATTGCAAAGTATTTATATCATTTTTGTCATCATAACTTGCAATTTCCTGATACATTGTTGCTACTATAATTTTATCTTTGTTTTATATAACTTGTTTTAGTAGCACATAATTCATCTAAGAAGTCATTGATCATAATTATTGAAATCATTGTTATTACTAACCTTTGATGTTTCATTGGTAAAACGCAGGTACCATTCATTTCCATTTACCCCCTTGAACTTTACCAAGTGAGTTATTTCCTTGAGTGACCTAGATAGAGGGGTGGATTTACCTGGTCTTTTACTCTTCATTAAGCAACTAGGTCCAGGGATGTCTCCCTTGGAGTAAGGTTTTCTCCTCCTTCTAAAGAGAAAGAGGTACCCTGTTGGGGTGATAGTGGCAGGGCCACCTCTGTGTTACGCCAATCTAGGCATACTTTCCTTTAGGATTTGGAAAAGTATAGATTGTGCTGACATTTTTGGCACCGTTGTGGGGGAACACTGAGTCAATATTCCTCAACGACACTTTTTCGGTAAGGATTTTATTTAAAGCCTTCACTTCACAAAGCTTACATAGAGACTCCACTGAGGGGGATTCCATTACTCCCTTTGATAATACTTAAGAGGTTATCTGGTGACTCCATTGACTTACTCTTTACTTCGTGATACTTTCAAGACATAGGGTCATGGCGCCCTCGAAACAAGTGTATCCGACTATTGATTTTGAAAGTTTTCAAGGATACCCGCATTATTTATATATTAAATGGTTAAAGAACTCTCCAAGATTTGAAGGCCTCCCAATTACTCACATTGTAGAATTCTTGAAGTGTATAAGTGGGATAGAATTTGAAGGGGAGGATGTTATCGTAAAATTGTTTATACTTTCCCTACCATATTTTTTGCAAGATTGGATTAAGGGTTGTTGCGAAGATAAGGGTATATCATATTTCATAGACCTCATTAGTAGGTTTATTGAGTTTGTGAAACCATAATGCCAGACATATGAAGATGACCTTAAAAATCTCGCAATATCCCTAGAGGACGAAGGATTCACCACTGTTATTGTGGAAGATCTCAAGGATGTGTACCATACTCAATACCAAGAACCCACTGATATAGAAGGAGAGATTTATGTAGAAGGTTGTCAACCCCTTGAAGAGGAGAAAGAATTTTCCCATGATTCAACAGAATGCAGTAAAGACTTGACTGAAGAAGTGAGTTATGAGGATGAAGCACTAGTATCCACTCCTCTATTCGATGAAGCTCTCCAAGATCCTATCTCTCTTGCACACGACAAAGAGAATGAGGTGAATAATTTTCCTTTCTAGGTTTTTGATGACACTTTGTTCTATGATTCAGAAGGTGAAGAAGTAAAGGAACTCTTGGAAGAGATAGGTGTTTCATTCTCTGATGAAGGAAAAAAAATGATTAAAGAGACAAGTCTTGGGGATGATGTACTGGATGCTCTTCCATTTGATGAAGTTATCCAAGCCTTTGACACTCCTTCACAACAAGAAGTGAAAACGATAAGTTATTTCCCTTTCCAAGATTTTGATGATGCTTTATTGTAGGATTTGGAAAGTGAAGAAGTATTAGAGGAGCCCTTGGATGCATTAAATCCTTCATGTTATGATAAATGTAGTGACATTGTTGATAATATTAATTAGTTCATACATGTTGGAAGATATAAGTGGGATATGATTGGTTCTGATGAGGATCCCATTTATGATATGGAAGGATACCTTCGAATGTTTCCTTTACAACAATCATATGATGTTCCTAATAATTTTGACGTTTTCCAATAAGATGATGATATAATTACAAAAGTTTTCCAAGCACCCAAGAATGACCCAGTGCAATGTTCTCCTGATGATTTTCGGTCATACCTTGAGGATTTTGATGAGTATTCCTTTGAGCACTTAGATTTATTCTTTGAAGAAGATTATCAACCACTATTGTGCTCAAATTTTGATAAAGGCGAGGACGTTTCTTTCCTAAAGAAGGATACTTGTGACAAGGTTGTCCAACTCCCTCTGATTCCTTTAGCTCTTTATGTCACTAAGGATGCAGTTGGGGAACATGTATATTCTTTCAAGTTTTCTTTAGGGAAAAAAATTCCGTTAGAATTCAAGGGGAGGTTGAATGCATTAAGAAGTTTATTATCTCAATCTTTCATCTTTCCCCTGAGAAGTTGCCATTTTCTCTCTAAGTTCTTGTTAATCCCTTCTCAAACCCCAGGGAGTGATGATGTCCAAGGTAGTCAACCCTCAGACTCTTTGAGCCAACCCTTTGAGTCCTTGACCTCTCACGATTCTTTTCTGAGATGGATTGATCACTTTTTCGTAAGGGTGACTTGGCATGATTTTGCCCCTCCCTTCCAGATCCATGAGCTATACTTTACGACTTTCTATGATATAATGCAAGCTCTAACTCATGTTTTTTTTGTTCTTAACTTGTCATTGTTTTGGTTTATGATAAAATACAGAGGTAAGTATTATGATACATTGCTAGCATGGTTGTACTGGTTATATACAGGTGAGGTAGGGTAGGTAGGAATTTGCATTCATTGTATATATTGTTGCATTGCATATTAGCATAGTTGTAGTTGCACTTTTCATATTGCTTTCCTCAATTCTATATATGTATTTTCATGATTATATTTTATATTAGATAACTGATTTCATTTTAAAGTTTTGCATCATGTATGAACAAGGGGTGATAACACCACCCCAAGTATTACTAATATCTTGTGTTGAGTTTTAAAAAGAACAGGTCACACTAGATATGTTGAGGTTGTCATGTGGTCTACGGTCAACACATGTCCCTGAGTTGGAGATAGATGTTAGCCCTAAACCTAGGGGTAACTAAGGAGATCATATCTTGAGGTCCACAGGTCCTAGACATGGAGTGCCAAGAGCCAGACGACTTGAGCATGGCCCCAAAGGGCCCCCCCTTTTTTATTCCGTAGTAGATCCCACATACCATCGACAACAGTATCCATCAACCCAGCTTGGTCCTGAAATGGAAATGAGTCTTTCTCCACAAGTTAATAAGTACGAGTATCATGGTATGCATCACTCTGATTTTTAAAACATTTAAACATGTTCCATTGAATATTTCTGGATTTCATAACATTTGCTTGACTTTATGCTCTTTTCCTTGTTCAAACCTGGGAGGGTCACATGGTTCCTTAGTAAGTTGGTTTCTGTTTAGGATAGGTTGTTACCTAGTGGATCTATGAAGAGTCATTGCCCATTCCCTCCATACTTACCATTTTCCATCTTTATCCCCTCCAACTATCCACATGTTTGGGCATTGGGGAAGGCTCCACTTGGAAAGGGTTGCACCTTACCTCATGGGAAGAAGGGGCTAAAGGTTGAGGGGGAAATGTAGCTAGAAAAAGTTAAGATTTGAATTTAAACCTTCAAGATGCTTCACCTAGGGATCCCTGAGAAAGCACTGAAATGCTTGTCAGCAAGAAAAGGGGACCCACTTATGAATAAAACACTCAATGAATTTGTTGGTGGATAGGAGGTATCATCATGAGCTGGCCTATCATGACCATGAAGATGTAGCGGTAAGAAACTACCAGCCAATTGGTCACCAAGCCAAGGTAGTGGTTGTTGGTTGCATGTCCAAGAGAAAGGAGGTCTCATCACGAGCCAAACTTCTCATTTCCATAAAATGTTTGTGGGTGACACTACCACTAGTTGGTCACCAAGCCAGGGTGATGGCCATCAACTCTTTCCTTGCAACATGAAGAAAAAAAGCTAAAAGAAGAAAGCAAAGATAAAAAGAATAAATGGCAATCAATGGGCTTAGAAATATTTGCATCCATGACAAGGTGCATCTCAATCCCAACAAAGGCACCCATAGGTGAGTGTTACATTTCCCTGCTGACTTAGGGGAGACTAGCCCAATAGGACACCCTGAAACCATTGCAAACCCTAGACTTGTCAACTTCCATAACATCTTGAGCATTTTTTTGGGTTTAGGGGGGTTTAATGCACATGTTTGGGCATTTTAATTATTAGATGTGATTTACATATTATGATGACTGTGACTTATGGACCCCTAGAGGGCATACTTGTTGTCTTTGTAGGACCTTCCCAATGAACAGGTACATGGAGAGATGACTAGCTCAGACCTTCACGAGGGCTCAAATCCCATTTGATGGATGTTGAGACCCCAACCAGGGGGCATGTTGAATATGAAGGGGTTCTTCCAAGAAGAAGAAGGACATTGCCTTTGGAGGCACTTTGGTGGACCTAGACCCAAATGGTTGTGCCTTTCCCACCTGAACGTTGGCCTTTGGAGGCCTTGGACATCACCCATACAACCATGGACATTTCTACATGCAGTGGTTGTCACCTTGGGGGTAATGCTAAGGTTATTTTCACATGTGGGCAAGGTTTTGGCCTTTGGAGGCCCAAGGTTTGACTCCATGAGCCCAAAATTACATGACAGAGGTCCAATGTCACCTTAGAAGGGCATGACGTCACCCCTAGGAGGGTATTTACATGCAAATTTATTTTATTTTGTCAAGAATTTATTTTTGTAGGAAACTCGCTAGGTCGGCCCTGTTTTTTTGACCAAAAATAATTAAAGGTCAAATTTTGGTATAAATAAACATAAAGTGACATTCATTTTAACATAATTCACCTCTCAAAAGAGGGAGGACTGATATTTTCACCCTAAAGGGGTTATTGGCTGAAATTACCAAGGCACACTTGCTTGGAGGCTATTTTGGATCATTTCTTGGTGAAATTTTGGCAAATGTAGGGGTTTTTTGCTTGATTATACTTGGTGAAGTAAGGAAATCTGAAATTTTCATTTCATGATAAATGTCTATAGTATTTTTACTTGTTCATATATAGGATTATGAAATTACTTACTAGAAACCCTAGGAGTAAGAAACATAAGGTGCTTCTTTCTTGCTCTTTATTTTGCTAGTTTTGCTTAAGAAGATCTTGTCTAGACAGACTTCTAGAACCCTAAAGTTATAGAACTTTAGAATCTTTGTCTAGTTCTTATTGCATTAAATATTTTTCAAGAGTCTAAGGATAGGAGAAATCACTAGGGCCAAGAAGTTCCTACACCCTAGTTGAACCTTCTCTTTGAGGCTTGGTGCTTGAGAACTTAATGTACTACTTCTCAAGCTTCCACCTTGTTATATATTAGACAAGTATAATCATTGTTGTCTCTCCAAGTTAATGTGCTAATATAATTGACTCCATACACCCTAAAGGCACCAGTATCTTGTCTTTTTTTTGTTGGAAGGTTGATCAAAACAACTTTCAAACTCTCTTCCTTGAAGCTCCTACTAACTTGAACTAACTTGCTAACCTAGTCTAGAAATACTAATAGCTAATTTGTTGTTGTTGTAACCTCTATTACAACCATTATTTGAAGCCAATATCAACATGCTAATTGTCTTATAGACTACCCAGAATTTGTACTAGGCAACCTTTATCAATTAATGCTAAAGTGTATGTTCAATTTCATCAACAAAGTACATTTCTAAAGATTGTTTGTTGTTGTCATCATTATTAATTTGTTGTTGTTGCAGTCACTTTTGACAACCTGTTAAACTCATTCGTTGATTGATAGATCACCCAAAACTTGTACTAGGCAAGATATAATCAATAAGTGTTGAAATAGTTGTTTAATTGCCTAACTTAAGTACTTTTCTGTAGTGGTTTTGCTGATGTCATCATTTTTTATTTTATTATTGTTACAAGGTTTTGACAACCCATTGAAGTCAATTATTGACTTGTTTTAATCTTGAAATTTGAAGTGAAAAAGTACTATAAAATTGCAAAGTCTTTATATCATTTTTGTCATCATAAATTGGAATTTCCGGATACATTGTTGCTACTATAATTTTATCTTTGTTTTATATAACTTGTTTTAGTAGCAGATAATTCTTCTAAGAAGTCACTGATCATAATTATTGAAATCATTGTTATTACTAACACTTGATGTTTCATTGGTAAAGGGTAGGTACATTCATTTCCATTTATGCCCTTGAACTTTACCAAGTGACTTGTTTCCTTGAGTGACCTAGAGAGAGGGGTGGGTTTACTTGGTCTTTTACTCTTCATTAACCAACTAGGTCCAGGGATGTCTCCCTTGGAGAAAGGTTTTCTCCTCCTCCTAAAGAGAAAGAGGTACCTTGTTGGGGTGATAGTGACATGGCCACCTCTGTGTTACGCCAATCTCGTCTTACTTTCCTTTAGGCTTTGGGAAAGTACATATTGTGCGATAACATTTTTGGCGTTGTTGCTGGGGAACACTGAGTCAATATTCCTCAACGACATTTTTTGACTAAGGATTTTATTCAAAGCCTTCACTTCATAGAGCTTACTTGGCGACTCCATTGAGGGTGATTCCATTACTCCCTTTGATAATACTTAAGAGGTTATCTGGCGACTCCACTGACTTACTCTCTACTTCGTGATACTTTCAAGACATGGGATCATGGAACCCTCGGAACAAGTGTATCCGACTATTGATTTTGAAAATTTTCAAGGATACCCACATTATTTTTATATAAAATGGTTAAACAAATCTCCAAGATTCGGAGGCCTACCAATTATTCACACTCTAGAATTCTTAAAGTATATAAGTGGAATAGAATTTGAAGGGGAGGATGTTATGGTAAAATTGTTCATACTTTCCCTACCATATTTTTTGCAAGATTGGATTAAGGTTTGTTGTGAAGATAAGGGTATATCATCTTTCACAGACCTGATCAGAAGGTTTATTGAGTTTGTGAAACCACAATGCCAAAGATATGAAGATGTGCTTCAAAATCTCGCAATATCCCTAGAGGACGAAGGGCTCACCACTGAGATTGTGGAAGATCTCAGGGATGTGTACCATACTCAATACCAAGAACCCTCTGATATAGAAGGAGAGATTTATGAAGAAGGTTGTCAACCACTTGAAGAGGAGCAAGATTTTTCCCATGATTCAACAGAATGCAGTAAATACTTGACTGAAGAAGAGAGTTATGAAGATGAAGCACTAGTATTCGCTCCTCCGTCCGATGAATCTCTCCAAGATCCTATCTCTCCTACACAAGACGAAGAGAATGAGGTGAATCATTTTCCTTTCCAGGTTTTTTATTACACTTTGTTCTATGATTCAGAAGGTGAATTAGTAAAGGAACCCTTAGAAGAGCTAGGTCCTTCATTCTTTGATGAAGGCGAAAATATGATTAAAGAGATGAGTCTTGGGGATGATGTACTGGATGCTCTTCAATTTGATGCAGTTATCCAAGCCTTTGACGCTCCTGCACAACAAGAAGTGAAAACGATAAGTTATTTCCCTTTCCAAGATTTTGACAATGCTTTAATTTATGATTTAGAAAGTGAACAAGTATTAGAGGATCCCTTGGATGCATTAAATACTTCATGTCATGATAAAGGTAGTGACATTGTTGATAATATTGATCAGTTCATACATGTTTGAAGACGTAAGTGGGATGTGATTGGTTGCGATGAGGATCCAATTTATGATATGGAAGGATATCTTCAAATGTTGCCTTTACAACAATCATACGATGTTCCTAGTAATTTTGTCGTTTAGCATCAAGATGATGATATAATTACATAAGTTTTCCAAGAACCCAAGGATGACCTAGTGCAATGTTATCTGGATGATTTTCAATCATACCTTGAAGATTTTGATGAGTATTCCTTTGAGCACTTGGATTTATTCTTTGAAGAATATTATCAACTATTTTTGTGCTCAAATTTTGATAAAGGTGAGGACGTTTCTGTCTTGAAGCAGGATACATGTGACAAGGTTGTCCAACTCCCTCTAATTGCTTTACCTCTTTATGTCACTAAGGATACAATTGGGGAACATGTCTCTTGTTTCATGTTTCATGTTTTCATGTTTTCTTTAGAGAAAAACTTTCCGTTAGAATTCAAGGGGAGATTGAATGCCTTAAGAAGTTTATTATCTCAATCTTTCAGCTATCCCCTGAGAAGTTGTCAGTTGCTCTCTAAGTTCTTGTTAATCCCTTCTCAGAACCCAAGGAGTGATGACGTCCAAGGTAGTCAACCCTCAAACTCTTTGATGCATCCCTTTGATTCCTTGACCTCTCACGATCCTTTTCTGAGATGGATTGATTACTTTTCTAGAAGGGTGACTTGGCATGATTTTGTCCCTCTGTACCGCCTCCATGAGCTAGAATTTACGACTTCCTATGATATAATGCATGCTCTAACTCATGTTTAATTTGTGCTTAACTGGTCATTGTTTTGGTTTATTTTGAAACACAGAGGCGGGTTTTATGATGCATTGCTACCGTGGTTGTACTGGTTGTATACTTATACCTAGCATTTGATAGGTAAGTATAGGTGAGGTAGGGTAGGTAGACATTTGGATTCATTGTATATACCATTGCATTGTATATTAGCATAGTTGTAGTTTCACTTTTCATATTGTTTTCCTCACTTGTATATATGTATTTTCATGATTATGTTTTATATTATATAGTTGATTTCATTTTAAAGTTTTTCATTATGTATGAACAAGGGGTGATAGCACCACCCTAGGTATTACTAACATATTATGTTGAGTCTTAGCAGGAACAGGTCGCACTGGAGATTCTAAGGTGCTCATGCGATCTACAGTCAACACATGTCCCTGAGTTGGAGCTAGATGTTATTCCCAAACCTATGGGTAACTAAGGAGATCATGTTTGGAGGTCCACAGGTCCTAGACATGGAGTGTTGAGAGCCAAATGAATTGAGCATGGCCCCAAAGCCCCCCCCCCCCCCTTTTTTCTGCAGTAGAGCCCACATACCATCAACAACAATATCCATCACACTGGCTTGGTCCTGAAATGGAAATGAGTCTTTCTCCATGAAGTAATAAGTCCGCATATCATGGTATGTATAACTTTGATTTTAAAAACATTTAAACATGTTGCATTGAATCTTTCTAGATTTCATAATGTTTGCTTGAATTTATTTTCTTTGTCTTGTTCAAACATGGGAGGGTCACATGATGCCCTAGTAAGTTGGTTTCTCTTTAGGATAGGTTGTTACCTAGTGGATCTATGAAGAGTCATCACCCGTTCCCTCCATACTTACCATTTTCCATCTTTATCCCCTCCATGTATCCACATTTTTTGGCATTGGGGAAGGCTCCACTTGGAAAGCGTTGTACCTTACCTCATGGGAAGAAGGGGCTAAAGGACGAGGGGGAAATGTAGCTGGAAAAATTTAAGAGCCAAATTTAAACCTTTAAGATGCTTCGCCCAGGGATCCCTGAGAAAGCACTAAAACACTTCGCAGCAAGAAAAGGGGACCCACATATGAATAAAACACTCAACACATTTGTTGGTGAATAATCGGTCTCATCATTAGCCGACCTATCATGACCATGAACATGTAGCGGTATGACACTACCACCCAACTGGTCACCAAGCTAGGGTAGTGGCTCTTGGTTGCACGACCAAGAGAAAGGGAGT
>JASDQU010507876.1:0-22580 GCA_032191745.1 Picea mariana | reverse complement strand
CGAGTGTTACATTTCCCTGCTATCACATGCACCCCATGCCCAAAGGTTTTCCCCTCACCACCTCATACACTTGCATGATTTGGATCATGCTCTACTTGATAAACGACCTTGACTTAAGGGAGACTGGCCCAATAGGACACCCTGAAACCATTCTAAACCCTAAATTTGTCAACTTGCATAACATCTTGAGCATTTGTTTGGGTTTAGGGGGGTTAATGCACATGTTTGGGCGTTTTAATATGTGATTTATGTATTATGATTCCTGTGAATTATGGACCCTTGGAGGGAATACTTATTGTTTTTGCAGGACCTTGCCTGGTGAACAGGTACACGGAGAGATGACTAGCTTAGAACTTCATGAGAGTAAATCCCATTTGATGGATGTTGAGACCCCAACCAGGGGGCAAGATTAATATGAATAGGTTCTTACAAGAAGAAGAAGGACATTTCCTTTGGAGGCACTTTCGTGAACCTAGACCGAGGAAAATGTTCCTTTCCCACCTGAATGCCAGGCTTTGGAGGCCTTAGATGTCACCCATACATCCCTGGACGTTTCTACATGCAATGGTTGTCACCTTGGGGGTAATTATGAGGTTATTTGCACATGTGGGTAGGGTTTTGGCCTATGGAGGGCCAAAGTTTCACTCTGTGAGCCCAACGTTCCATGACAAAGGTCCAACGTCACCCTAGAAGGGCATGATGTCAACCCTAGGATGGTCTTTACATTCAAATTTATTTTCTTTTGTCCATAATTTAATTTTATAAGAAATTGGCCAAGTCGGCTGTAAAATTTTGACCTAAAATAATTAAAGGTCAAATTTTGGTATAAATAAACATAAAGTGACATTCACTTTATCATAACTCACCTCTCACAAGAGGGAGGACTGAAATTTTTTCCTTAAAGGGGTTATTGGTTGAAATTACCTGTAACATCCCACTCTTGCACGCACTGAGCGAACTTATTCTTTGAGGACACTTGCTTGCAAGTGATCCAGATTATTATACTATTGGGCGTTGATTATGATTATGAGGCATTATAGATATGATGACATGTTATTTTGTTGTATTGACATAGACATGTGCTATTGACTCGGTTCTCCTGAGTGTCCAGGACTTTGGACCTCGAGGATGCAGAGGCATCGATGAAACCCCTTGGACTCTAGATCGAGTCAAAGAGTGGACTATTGGGGTTTGATTGTTGTTGATATGACATATGCACATCTGATTAGATGTATGAAGATTGATTTTATTTCTGACATGATTTGTTGATGATGCAGGCTGACGATATATTGCCGACCAAACTCACATGTGGAGTAGAGGAGCACGCACAAAAACAAGAGACATTGAGGGAGAGGTGTGGATAGCAGCCCTGCCATAGCCTAATAACACTCCCACCATGGCTCGAACTGTAGGTTAACAATTACCTAGTTCGAGAAGACCCACGATGTCGTGAGGGCGGACTGCGACAGTCGCTCGCGATGATTCTAAGGGGCGTGCAATAAGGCATGAGGATTATTCCTTAGAGGCCCTTAGTCTCCCACAAGATCACCTGGCGGAGCATTGACTCCAGGGGTTTTTGATGTCTACCAAGTCGGTTATGAGGTGAGTGGCACCATTGGAGCATGTAGTGTGTCCTGAAGGGCACGTCGTGCAAGGAAAATGGAAAGAGGCGAGTGGCACCCTTGGAGCACGTAGTGCATCCTAAAGGGCACGCCGTGCAAGGAAAACAAAAAAAGGCGAGTGGCACCCTTGGAGCACCTAGTGCGTCTTGAAGGGCACGTTGTGATTTCAACGGGTAAGTGAATAAACCTAGTCGGCCTTAAAACGAATGAAATGATAAATGAGTTTTAAAAACATTGTCCCTAATAAAAATGTCACCTAGCCTAGGAAATTAAAATCTAGGTATAAGTGATACTTGTGGTAAAAAAATAATATAATCATAATTAAACATGTGGCAAGAAGGGGGTAAGCAATTCAATTAATTTATTAAAATCAAATTATATTGAGGGATTAAAATTTTAAAGGGGATTTGATTGTTTTTCTACATTTTCTAATTAAAACTTATTAATAAAAAAGAAAAAGGGGTAAAAGGTATTTTTTCTACACTTGCTAATTGAGTTTAAGATAAAAAGGGAAAAGAGGGAAACTTAAAATAAATAGGAAACTAAGGGAAAAAGGGAAAACATATAGAAAAGGGGAATCATAAAGAAAAAGGGAAACGTAAGGAAAAAGCATAATGAATAACTTAGTAAGGAATCTTGCCTTTAAGAACTTTCTAAATTGAACTCAACTCGGAATTTAGTAAGGGCGTAAGTCATTTAAAATGTGTAAGGGAATATAGGGACACCAAGGAGCGATTTTAGGAATTATTTTAGGTGGGTGAGGGAAATAGGAGTAATTAAATCATTAATGAAATTAATTTCTGGTGCAACTAGGGGGATGGGTGACATGTGTACGGGAGAGGTTTGTTCTGAATCAAATTAATGAAAAATAAATTAAATGGGAATTTGGGAAAGAAATCACTTAGAAACTCTATAAAAAGGATGGAGGAGGCGGATTATGGATCTCTTCTTCATGCACAACATTATGCTATAGAATTTTTGTCTTGACTGACATATCTTGTGGGAGTTGGGATACCCAGCTCGGGTAACGAGTGGTAGCTCGACCTTGTGAGGCAAGCTAGTTGCTATTTGTTCTTTGGTTTAGAGTGCGTGGCCCCTTTGCGTCTTAGGGGGAAAAGGGGGAAGAAGAATACCCCTAGTGTTGGCTGGGAGGTACTGGTGAAGTCACATCGGTTGGCAAATGGGAGCTGGACAAAGCGCAAAGGACAACGACTCGGAGCTGTCACCTTGGGCTACGATACGCCTGCATTTATTTTGAATGATAGATAAATATTGATCTTGCACTTTCATTTATTTACTTTTTATTGTGCGAAGAAAAGTGTTTTACTCAGTGTTTTTAATTGATAACTTAAAGTCATCATAGCTTTACGCTCGCTACATCGAATTGATTCCCTTGGCTTTATCATTACCATGAAGAGATCGACTGTTCTGTTTTTCTTAATGATTACCATGAAGAGGTTGTGCTTTATCGTTTGTCCTCATCCCTAGATCATCAGTCCATGCCTGAGCAGTCGTCTAGGAGCCGGATCTACGGTCGTCACTTCAGTGTTAATAGACCTATAGATCCTAATGCCCTGCTTTTCTGTGCGTGGATGATGAGCGGAGGATATTTTTGCCCAGCTGTCTACCCCTATTGATTATTCCTGGTTGAATGATTGTCTTGCGCCTTGTTGCAATTGATTACCTCTGTGTATTGTCCGTCTTTGTTCTCTGCGATTTTAATGACCATGTTTCTTATTATGGATTGCGTTTCAATACATTCCACTGCGATTTCCCTCTGCAAATTATTACTTTTTAATGGAAAATTTTACCCTGCGACTTACCCTTGGTTTATACATTTATAGACTGCTAATTTACCCTTTATTGGACAATGTTTTCTTTTATATCTTATGACTGAGTTTGAATCTTCATGAGAACGTTTTCCTTCCCTTTTATTGACAACGAACTTGATATTAAACTCAATGAAATTTTGATGGTAAAAATCAGAAATTTTTATTGATGAAACCCAACGAACTTGATGTTAAACTCAACGAATTTATACTTGAAAGCCTTCGTGTTTACTATGTCTAAATGGTGGCGCATTGTGGTGTATACTGGGTGCATTTTTAATGTCTGTGTTTTTAGTGTAAGCTGTGTATACTGGGCATTATTATTGTCTGTGATTTATTATATTCTTGATGGCAAATTACCCTCTGCGTTTCAATACATTCAACCACGATTTTTCTGCGTTTTACTATATTCTTGATGGAAAATTACCCTCTACGTTTCAATACATTCCACCACGATTTTTTTCTGCTGATTATTATATTGATGGCGAATTTATATTGCGTTTTTTTTTAATTGGCCAAACGTAGCTCACTTACACCCATTCAGTTGCCTGGCAATGTTTTAGACTTCCCCAACCATGCACGACCTTGCCAACGATTTCATTATGATTACATATGCGTATTTTAAACATTAATTGACAGTGGATGGATGCTATCAATGGCTGCGTTAATATCTGATTTCGTTTATATACGCCTACGTTTGATGGAATGGAAGGTCTGCGTTTAATGTAATTGAAGGGATATGCCTGTGTTTCCATTGATTTATCTGCATTTCCCTTTGAATGTATCCCAACCCCCTTTTGGCTATCACCGTAATGTAATCATAGATATATCGTGAGGATGATGGCTATCAAGTTATATTGCGATTTTATGTCACTATCACCACAATGATTTAGTAATTGATAGTTATTTAGTAATTGTATTTAGTAATTGACACTCTGCTATCAATTATTATGTTGCTATCACCACAACGATTTAGTAATTGTATTTAGTAATTGACACTCTGCTATTTAGAAATTGTATTCAATTATTTCTGTTGCTGTCACCACCGCGATTTAGTAATTGACAGTTATTTAGTAATTATTACTTTTTTGGCAACATTTTTTATTGCACAACGTCTTCATCACACACCGCGTTATCACTTTCCACTCAGTGATATCTTATTTTGATCAGCGATGTCATTGTTATCCTTCTTTAGCATTACCGGCAGCGTTGGATGTTTATTATGTGCCAGAGATTTACTAAATATAGAAACAATGATTTACACATATGGTATCTGCGTCAATGTCAGTTTTAACGTGTCGACACTGTAATGTTTATTGATCACGTTGACAGAAGTCTTGATTATATGAACCGCATTGGTAGAATTTATAATGAACAACCTTTTTGTGAGTGATTTTATTCATGATGAGCGAATATTTATCTTTTATAGACAATGTTTAATTGCGAATGACATTTAATAGACAACATGTTATACATTAAAATTGTTAATATTGTTAGACAACATGTTGTAATTAATATTGTTGATAGTGTTGTAATTATAGGGTTATATATTGATATTGTTAATAATGTTATGTATTGTTAAATTGTTAATTTAGATTTGTATTTATTGATTAATTAGGACTTGTTAAATTAGACAACAAGTCGATTATTATATAAGCTGCATAGATCAGTAGTCACTTAATTTAATGGATAGTGGGTATTTGTTAATCAACGTTTCTTGATGTGTCTCTGTGCCTAACTCAGTTCACCTTATGATAACATTTATGATGATAGTGGCTTGGAAACAGTTCACTCCTTCGCACTTAGGCATCTTGATTATCAGTTAATGGTTGGGTTGTTGGTGGAGTCGGGTAAGAGCTTTCACATTTCCTTTTAAATGTCGTCATCTTGCGTCTTGTCAACCTGTTGCTTGGGGTGTGGGTATATCATTCTTGTCAGTATTTTGGCTCCTAGCGCGTTGGATTTATCCCGAGTCCTTTGTCTAGATAGGTTATGTTGCACCAGGGTTATTTCCGCACCTATCACCTGGGGACGACATGATTCCTGAAGAGGGGATCATATCAAGCCCTATTGTATAGAGGCGAATGATAACTCGGTCAGAGTCTATGCTTCCCATTGTGGGTGTTGTTTGATCGTTGTAAGTTTGTTGTTAGCTCTTGGGTTGTAACGCCTTCATGCGTTTGGTTCTATGGGCCATAGAGGTTCTAGTGACTGGTCGTCGAGATCGTCGTGTCAGGATTGTGGATGTTTTCCTTAGCTCGTAAGCGTCGTCGTGTTGTGTGTCCATCAAGGAGTCGTTCCTATCTTTTTGATTTACGCTAGTTTCGCCCAGTTGATCGTTGTGCTAGTGCGTTGAGTCATTGTTGTATGTTGCTTGATCTACGTGCGTGTGTTCATCGTCAGGTTGTGTGGATCAAGTGTTGTCGTCATTTCCTTCTTGCCTAAAAACAAAAAACAAATTGCACTTTTTGCTTCACTGGCAGTCGTAACGATAGGGGTCGTTACATATGGTATCAGAGCGGGTTCAACTCACGACTTGGGATCACTACGGCTTCCGTTAATGTGATATTGATTATAATGTTGCTAATTAAGTTGACTTCTATTCGTGCAGGTAATCATGGTTAGAGGACACCGTGGAGGCAGACGACGGGGTGCTAGGGGAGGAGGCGTGATGCCCCCAGTAGCATCCACGTCTGAGGGATCTAACCCTCAGGGAGACAAACAAGTGGTCGGGTAGGAGCATATAGTGGTGGGTGATGTGGTTGGGCTGATGAGGTCCTTTCAGTGGATGTCTGAGGCATTGATCAATTGTTTGGAAAGAGATGAGGCCAGGGCACCGATATCCCCTGAGGGTCCACCACACGCTCCGGTCGGTACTGGTAACATTCACCGCGAACTCGAGAAGGTCAAATTTCTCGAGTTCTTTGGTGCCCCGGATGACGCAACCACTGAGACATGGTTGGAGAATATGGAGATGTGCTTTGCACTCTGCGACTATACCTCCAACATGAAGGTCCACATGGCGATCTTTCAACTGAAGGGGAGCTCTCTTCTATGGTGGAAGACGCTCCTGCCACAATTGAACATGACCGTCGAAGACGTGTCATGGGAACTATTCGAGGAATGGTTATGAGATAGGTAGCTATTAGAGGAATTCATTGAGCATCAACTCAATGAGTTCAACGCCTTGCAATAGGGAGACCGTACGGTTCCCGAGTACGAGGCCCATTTTATGGAGTTGCTTCAGTATGATCCACACCTTAATACTGAGAAACTTAAGGTCAACAGGTTGTTGTTTGGCCTTAATGTCAGAATTCATGCAAAGGTTTAGATTTTGATGCCACTAACCTTACATGATGTCGTTCAGAAGGCCTTCATAGCAGAGGAGGAGCTTATCAGTGGGGGTCAGAGTAGGACTCCAGTGAGACCAACATGGTAGGTGTCATCTGGTGCGCAGCAACATCAAAGACCAGCAAGACATACGCCATGATATCGTGGCTTCCAGAGAGGATCCACTTTCACTACACCTTGGCGACCAATGCCTTAGCAGTGGACTCCTTACTGGGGACCACAACATCCACAACAAATTAGGCTTATTCAACAGAACAAACCAAGATTCCAAGATGGTGGGTCGTCAAATTCTACTTCGGGTACCAAGAGTACTAGACCGAAGAAGGGGTGTTGGACATGTGGGGAGCCACACTACCAACGCGACTGCCTAGTGGAGAGGACTAGAGTGTCTGGATCAGCCGGACTCACTACTATGGGAGATTTGGGCAAGGCCCATCAGATTCATGCAACGGTGAATAACCACCAGGAAGAGCACCAATCGAATGTGCTCAAGACATCAGGTACTATCGCTGACCAGACCCTTAGTATTTTGATAGATCCTTGTGCTACTAAGAGTTTCATTTCTGGTGCAATGCTAAAAAGGATTAAGGTAAAGGCAGTCGAACAAGATAAGTTTATCTTTGTGGAGATGGCTTCGGGAGAAAAACAAAAGGTTGGAGGGAAGGTTACGGGTTGTACCCTTAACCTAGGAGAGTTTGTCACCAAGTCCAACCTGTACATCATGATCTTAGGCTCTTATGACGTCGTGATCGGTATGGACTGGTTGGAATCGCATGAGGTGATACTCAACTGTAAAACGAAACGGTTGATATCATTCGATGATGAGGGACATAGACATGTGAATGTGATTTGGAATTAGGGAGTTTCCCTAAGGTTCATCTCTTCCTTACAGCTACGGAAGAGCATGCGCAAGGGGTGTAGGCTTTATATGATCCTTGCGTTAAATGAAAATGGAGTAGCGAAAGGTCTAGAACACCTTCCAGTGATGAGAGAGTTTGTGGATGTCTTCCCGAAGGAGTTACATGGGATGCCGCCAGAGAGGGAATTGGAGTTTACCATAGACCTAAAACCGAGGACTAAATCGATAGCTAGAACTCCTTATTGGATGTCGACCCCAGAGTTACAGAAGTTGAGAATGCAACTAAAGGAGTTGTTGGACCTAGGACTTATATGTCCAAGTGTGTCACCGTGGGGTGCACTTTTTATTTTCATATGAAAGAAGGATGGGTCGTGGAGACTCTGCATTGACTACCGTCAGTTGAACAAGGAAACGATCAAGAATCAATATCCGTTTCCAAAGATTGATGATATGTTTGATCAGATGAAGGGTGCAACGGTTTTTTCCAAGAACGACTTGAGATCAGGGTATCACCAGTTACGAATCAAGGAGGATGACATCCCTAAGACCGCCTTTAAGATGAGGTTTGGACATTACGAGTTTATTGTTTTACCATTTGTACTAACGAATGCCCCCGGGGTATTTATGAGTTTGATGAACGGGGTGTTCTATGAGTACTTGGACAAGTTCATCCAAGTATTCGTTGACGATATTTTGATTTACTCTCGAACAATGGAGGAGCATGACGAGCACTTGCGCTTGGTACTACAGTGTCTTCGAGAGAACAAATTGTATGGAAAATTATCTAAATTCTCATTTTATCAATTGAAGATTCACTACTTAGGGCATGCCATCTCCAACGAAGGTATCGTCGTGGATCCAACAAAGGTCGAGGCTATTATGGAATGGCCTGTGCCAACAAATGTCCCAGAAGTGTGTAGCTTCATGGGTTTAGTAGGATACTATCGACAGTTCATCGAGGGATTTTCAAAGATAGCAAATCCGATCATGGAATTGCCAAAGAAGAACAAGAAGTTTGTTTGGACCGAGAAATGCGCGGAGGCATTTCAGAGGCTCAAGGAGCTGTTGACAACAACACCGATACTAAAAGTCCTTGACATGGACGCAGAATTTTTGGTATGCATTGACGCATCCAAGGAAGGCTTAGGTAGAGTCTGGATGCAAGATGGTTGAGTGATCACTTACATCTCGAGGAAATTGAGAAGGCACGAGGAAAACTATGCGACGCACGATTTGGAGTTGTTAGCCATTGTTTATGCCTTGATATTTTGGAGACACTTCCTTATTGGATTAAAATTTGAACTAAAAATGGAGCACTGTGGACTACAACACATCTTTATGCAAAGCGACCTGAACACGCGACAATGACGTTGGTCGGAATTACTTAGCGAGTACAATTTAGAGATTTCTTACATAAAAGGAACAATGAACCAAGTGGTAGATGCATTGAGTCGAAGATCATGCATCTTTTTAGTATTGCCTCTTCAGACGAATATACGTGAAAATATTCTAACTTTATAGTGTGACGATGACTAGTACCAAGAGGTCAAGGATTTTATCGGACAAAACACAATGATGGTACCAATATTTGAAGGATTTACATTAGACGATGATGGACTATTGAGATTTAAAAATCGAATTTACGTACTACCGAACGACGGGTTGAGGAGTTTGATCCTAAATGAGGCTCATAGAGCAGTGTACATGGCTCACCCGGGGGTCACGAAAATGAGGGCAGACCTTAAACCCTTATTCTTTTGGAAAGGAATGAAGGCAGACATAGTCAACTATGTGGCCAGATGTCTAGAATGTTAGCCGGTAAAGGCTAAACATAGACATCCAACAGTATTACTACAACCACACGTTATTACGGTATCGAAATGGGAGGTCATTTCAATGGATTTCATTGTTGGATTGCCACTGACGACAATGAGACACGACTTTATTTTTGTGGTAGTCGACACTCTGACAAAGAGTGCTCATTTTATCCCTATGTGTACGACGTATCAACCACCTGACATAAATATATTTTTCATCAGTGAGATTGTGAGGTTGCATGGCGTACCTAAGAGGATTATATCCGATCGAGGATCGATGTTTACTGGACGATTTTGGACTAGTTTCCAAGAGGCCTCGGGGACACAACTTAACTTTAGTACTGTGTATCACCTAGAGACTGACAGACAGACCGAACAAACAAACCAAATCTTGGAAGACATGTTGCGCATGTATGTGATGGACCAACAAAAGCATTGGGAAGAATTCTTGCCACTGGTAGAATTCACATATAACAACAGTTACCAAAGCACCATTAAGATGGCACCTTTCGAGTTTCTTTATGGGCGACCATGTCAGACACCTTTGAGTTGGGATCAGCTTGAGGATAGGGTCCTGGTGGGACCAGAAGCGATCCAAGAAATGGAAGATCAAATGCAAACAATAAGACAAAGGATCAAAGAAGCGTAGGATCGACAAAGGAGTTATGCCGATGCGCACCATGTCGACTGTAGTTACGAAGTTGGCGATCGAGTCTTCTTGCGGGTAAAACTGCATAAGAGTTCAATCAAGTTTGGAAAGGGTGATAAACTCTCTCCTAGGTTCGTGGGACCTTTCGAGATTGTGGAGAGGAAGGGGCCTGTGGCCTATCGACTAGCCTTACCTGATTCTTTGAGGCGTATGCATGATGTTTTTCACGTATTTGTTTTGAGACATTATATTAGTGATCTTACACATGTTATTGACATGATTTCCTTGCAGGTATCGAACGAGAGGGTGCTCACGGCTGAGCCAATCCGTATCCTGCATCGTCATATTCGAAAACTACGACGTCGAACAATAGATTAGGTCAAGGTCTAGTGGGACAACTATAGTCCACACTCGGCGACCTGGGAGGACGCATATGATATGCGCCAACAGTTTTGATTTTTGTTTGACAGATAGACTTATGATACTGTGATACACATTATTTCAACACTTATATACTGTGAAACTTTGGGACAAAGTTTAGACCAAGAGGGGGTGTATGTAACATCCCACTCTTACGTGCACTGAGCGAACTTATTCTTTGACGACACTTGCTTGCAAGTGATCTAGATTATTATACTACCGGGCGTTGAATATGATTATGAGGCATTATGGATATGATGACATGTTATTTTGTTGTATTGATATAGACAGGTGCTATTGACTAGGTTATCTTGAGTGTGCAGGACTTTGGACCTCGAGGATGCAAAGGAATCGATGAAACCCCTTGGACTCTGGATCGAGTCAAGGAGTGGACTATTGGGGTTTGATTTTTGTTGATATTACATATGCACATCTGAATAGATGTATGCTGATTGATTTTATTTCTGACATGATTTGTTGATGATGCGGGCTGATGATAGCTTGCTGACCAAACTCACATCTGGAGTAGAGGGGTCATGCATGACAACCAGAGACGTTGAGGGAGTGGTGTGGACAGCATCCTTGCCACAGCCTACTAGAACTCTCGCCGTGGCTCGAACTGTAGGTTAACAATTACCTAGTTCGAGAAGACCCATGATGTCGTGAAGGCGGACTGCGAATCTCGCTCGTGATGATTCTAAGGGGTGCGCAATAAGGCAGTGGCCTTATTCCTTAGAGGCCCTTAGTCTCCCACAAGATCACCTGGTGGATTATTGACTCCAGGGGTTTTTGATGTCTACCAAGTCAGTCAAGAGGCGAGTGGCACCTTTCAAGCACGTAGTGCGTCCTGAAGGGCACGTCGTGCAAGGAAAATGGAAAGAGGCAAGTGGCACCCTTGGAGCACGTAGTGCGTCCTGAAGGGCACGTCGTGTAAGGAAAACAGAAAAAGGCGAGTGGCACCCTTGGAGCACCTAGTGCGTCTTGAAGGGAACGCCACGATTTCAACGGGTAAGTGAATAAACCTAGTCGGCCTTAAAACGAATGAAATGATAAGTGAGTTTTAAAAACATTGTCCCTAATAAAAATGTCACCGAGCCTAGGAAATTAAAATCTAGGTCTAAGTGATACTTTTGGTAAAAAAATAATATAATCATAACTAAACATGTGGCGAGAAGGGGGTAAGCAATTCAATTAATTTATTGAAATCAAATTATATTGAGGGATTAAAATTTTAAAGGGGATTTGATTGTTTTTCTACATTTGCTAATTAAAATTTATTAATAAAAAAGAAAAAGGGGTCAAAGGTAATTTTTCTACACTTGCTAATTGAGTTTAAGATAAAAAGGGAAAAGAGGGAAACTTAAAAGAAATAGGAAACTAAGGGAAAAAGGGGAAACATATAGAAAAGGGGAAACGTAAAGAAAAAGGGAAACGTAAGGAAAAAGCAGAATGACTAACTTAGTAAGGAATCTTGCCTTTAAGAACTTTCTAAATTGAACTCAACTAGGAATTTAGTATGGGCGTAAGTCATTTAAAATGTGTAAGGGAATATGGGGACACCAATGAGTGATTTTAGGAATGATTTTAGGTGGGTGAGGGAAATAGGAGTAATTAAATACTTAATGAAATTAATTTATGGTGCAACTAGGGGGATGGGTGACATGTGTATGGGGGATGTTCTTTCTGAATTAAATTAATGAAAAATAAATTAAATGGGAATTTGGGAAAGAAATCACTTAGAAACTTTATAAAAAGGATGGAGGAGGAGGAGTATGGATCTCTTCTTCATGCGTAACGTTATGCGGCAGAATTTTTGTCTTGACTGACTTATCTTGTGGGAGTTGGGATACCCAGCTTGAGTAACGAGTGGTTGCTCGACCTTGCGAGGCGTGCTGGTTGCTAGTTATTCTTTGGTTTAGAATGTGTGGCCCCTTTGCGGATCAGGGGGGCTAAGGGGGAAGAAGAGTACCCCTAGCGTTGGCTAGGAGGTACCGATGAAGTCACATCGGTCGAAAAGTGAGAGCTAGATGGAGCGCATGGGACAATGACTCGGAGCTGTCACCTTGGGCTACAGTACGCCTACATTTATTTTGAATGGTAGATAAATATTGTTCTTGAGCTTTCATTTCTGTACTTTTTATTGTGTGAAGAAAAGTGTTTTACTTAGCATTTTTAATCGAGAACTTAAAGTCATCATAGCTTTACGCTCGCTGCATCGAATTGATTCCCTTGGCAACCGATCCCTGATTGCTTGATTTTTCTGTTTGTTTTAATGATTACCATGAAGAGATTGTGCTTTATCGTTCGTCCTCATCCCTAGATCATCAATCCATGCCTGAGCAGTCGGCCAGGAGCCGGATCGACGATCATCATTTTGGTGTTAATAGACCTATAGATCCTAATGCCCTGCTTTTCTGTGCATGGATGATGAGCGAAGGATAGTTTTTCCCAGCTGTCTACCCTTGTTGATTGTTCCTGGTTGAATGACTGTCTTGTGCCTTGTTGAAATTGATTACCTCTGTGTATTGTTCATCTTCGTTCTTTGCGATTTTAATGATCACGTTTCTTATTATATATGGACTGTGTTTCAATACTTTCCACTGCGATTTCCCTCTGCAAATTATTACTTTTTAATGACAAATTTTACCCTGCGACTTACCCTTCGTTTATACATTTATAGACCGTTAATTTACCCTTCATTGGACAATGTTTTCTTTTATATCTTATGACTGAGTTTGAATCTTCATGATAGCGTTTTTCTTACCTTTTATTGACAGTGAACTTGATGTTAAACTCAACGAATTTTTGATGGTAAAACTCATAAATTCTTATTGATGAAACCCAACGAACTTGATGTTAAACTCAACGAATTTATACTTGAAATCCTTCATGTTTATTGTGTCTAAATGGTGGCGCATTGCGGTGTATACTGGGTGCGTTTTTACTGTCTATGTTTTTAGTGTAAGCTGTGTGTACTGGGTGTTATTACTATCTACGATTTATTATATTCTTGAAGGAAAATTACCCTCTGCGTTTCAATACATTCAACCATGATTTTTCTGCGTTTTATTATATTCTTGATGGAAAATTACCCTCTGCGTTTCCATACATTCCACCACGATGTTTTTCTGCTGATTATTATATTGATGGTGAATTTATCATGCGTTTTTTGTTTAATTGGCCAAACACAACTCACTTACACCCATTCAGTTGCCTGGCAATGTTTTAGACTTCCCCAACCACGCACGACCCTGCCAGCGAGTTCATTATGGTTACATCTATGTCTTTTAAACATTAATTGACAGTGGATGGATGATATCAATGGCTGCGTTAATATCCGATTTCGTTTATATACGCCTGTGTTTGATGGAATGGAAGGTCTGCGTTTAATGTAATTGAAGGGATATGTCTATGTTTCCATTGATTTATCTGCATTTCCGTTTAAATGTATCCCAACCCCCTTTTGGCTATGATTGTAATGAAATATCATATATATCGTGAGGATGATGGCTATCAAGTTATATTGCGATTTTATGTTGCTATCACCACATCGATTTAGTAATTGACAGTTATTTAGTAATTGTATTTAGTAATTGACACTCTGCTATCAGTTATTATGTTGCTATCACCACAACGATTTAGTAATTGACAGTTAGTTAGTAATTGTATTTAGTAATTGACACTCTGCTATTTAGTAATTAGATTCATTTATTTATGTTTCTATGACCACCGAGATTTAGTAATTGACAGTTATTTAGTAATTATTACTCTTTTGGCAATGATTTTTATTGCACAATGTCTTCATCACCCACTGCCTTATCACTTTCCACTCAACGATATCTTATTTCGATCAACGATGTCATTGTTAGTCTTGTTTAGCGTTAGTGGCACCATTGGATGTTTATTATGTGCCAAAGATTTACTAATTATAGAAACAATGATTTACACATATGGTATCTGCGTGAATGACAGTTTTAATGTGTCGACAGTGTAATGTTTATTGACCGCATTGACAAAAGTCTTGATTATATGAACCGCATTGGTAGCATTTATAATGAACAACCTTTTTATGAGCAATTTTATTCATGATGAGCGAATCTTTATCTTTTATAGACAATGTTTAATCACGAATGGCATTTAATAGACAACATGTTATACATTAAAATTGTTAATATTGTTAGACATCATGTTGTAATTAATATTGTTGATAGTATTGTAATTATAGGGTTATATATTGATATTGTTAATAATGTTATGTATTGTTAAATTGTTAATTTAGATTTGTATTTATTGATTAATTACGACTTGTTAAATTAGACAACAAGTCGATTATTATATAAGTTGCATAGATCGGTAGTCACTTAATTTAATGGATAGTGGGTATTTGTTAATCAATGTTTCTTGATGTGGCTTTATGCCTAAGTCAGTTCACCTTATGATAACATTTATGACCATAGTAGCTTGGTAACAATTCACTCCTTCGCACTTAGACATCTTGCTTATCAGTTAATGGTTGGGTTGTTGGCAGAGTCCGGTAATAGCTTGTGCATTTCCTTTTGAATATCGTCATCTTGCGTCTTGTCGACCTGTTGCTTGGGGTGTGGGTGTCGTCTTCTTGTCAGTATTTCGGCTCCTAGTGCATTGGATTTATCCTGATTCCTTGGTCCAGATAGGTTATGTTGCACCATGGTTATTTCCACACATATCCCCTGGGGATGACATGATTCCTTATGCGGGGATCATGGCGCGCCCTATTGGATAGAGGCGAATGATAACTCAGCTGGAGTCTGTGCTTCCCGTTGTGGGTGTTGTTTGATCATTGTAAGTTTGTTGTTGATGCTTGGGTTGTAACGCCTTCATGCATTTGTTTCTGCATGCCATAGAGTTTCTAGTGACTAGTCGTTGAGACCATCGTGTCGGGATTGTGGATGTTGTCCTTAGCTCGTAAGCATTGTCGTGTTGTGTGTCCAATGGGGAGTCGTTCCTATCTTTTTGATTTATGCTTGTTTCACCCAGTTGATCATTGTGCTAGTGCATTGAGTCGTTGTTGTATGTTGCATGATCTGTGTGCGTGTGTTCATCGTCAGGTTGTGTGGATCAACTGTTGTCATCGTTTCCTTCTTGTCTAAAAACAAAAAAAAATTGCACTTTTTGTTTCGCTAGCAGTCATAACGATAGGGGTCGTTACATATGGTATCAGAGTGGGTTCAACTCGCAACTTGGGATCACTACGGCTTCCGTTGATATGATATTGATTATAATGTTGCTAATTAATTTGACTTGCATTCGTGCAGGTAATCATGGTTAGAGGACGCCGCAGAGACAGTTGATGGGGTGCTAGAGGAGGAGGTGCGATGCCCCTAGTAGCATCCACGCTTGAGGGATCTAACCCTCAGGGAGAAGAACATGTGGTCGGGTAGGAGTAGATAGCGGTGGGTGATGTGGTTGGGCTGATGAGGTCCTTTCATCGGATGTCTGAGGTATTGATCATCCATTTGGACAGAGATGAGGCCAAGGCGTCGGCACCCCCTGAGGGTCCACTGCGCTCTCCGGTCGGTATTGGTAGCATTCATCGTGAACTCGAGAAGGTCAAATTTCCTGAGTTCTTTGGTGCCCTGAATGGTGCAGCCGCTGAGGCATGGTTTGAAAATATGGCAATGTGCTTTGCACTCCACGACTATACCTCCAACATGAAGGTCTGCATGGAAGTATTTCAACTGAAGGGGAGCACTCTTCTATGGTGGAAGACGTTCCTGCCACAATTGAACATGGTCGTCAAAGACGTGTCATGGGAAAGGTTCCGAGAGAGGTACCTATCAGAGGAATTCATTGAGCGTCAACTCAACGAGTTCAACACCGTGAGACAGGGCGACTGTACGGTGCCCGAGTACGAGGCCCATTTTATGGAGTTGCTTCGATATGCTCTGCACCTTAATACCGAGAAACTTAAGGTCAACAAGTTCTTGTTTGGCCTTAATGTCAGCATTCATGCAAAGGTTAGGATTATGATGTTGTGAACCTTACATTATGTCATTCAGAAGGCCCTCATAGCAGAGGAGGATATTATCAGCGTGAGTTAGCATAGGAATCCAGCGAAACTAGCAGGGCAGGTGTCATCTGGTGCATAACAACATCAGACACCAGCCATACATACACCAAGATATCATGGCTTCCAGAGAGGATCCACTTTCACTACACCTCGATGATCAACGCCTCAGCAGTGGACTCCTTACCAGGGACCACAACGTCAACAGCAGCGTCGACCGCAGTAGCAACAATTTAGGCCTATTCAACATAACAGACCAGGATTCCAGGCCGGTGGGAAATCAACTTCTACTTCAGGTACCAGGAGTACTAGACCAAAGAAGGGGTGTTGGACATATGGGGAGCCACACTACTAGCGAGACTTCCCAATGGAGAGGACTAAAGCATTTGGATAAGCCGGACCCACTACTGTGGGAGATTTGGGCAAGGCCCATTGGATTCATGCAGTGGTGAATAACCACTAGGTAGATCACCAGTCGACTGTGCTTGAGATGTCAGGTACCATCGCTGACCAGACCCTTAGTATTTTGATAGATCCCAGTGCTACCAAGAGTTTCATTTTTGGTGCAGCGCTAAAAAGGATTAAGGTAAAGGAAGTCGAACATGATGAGTTTAGCTTTGTGAAGATGGCTTTGAGAGCCAAACAGAAGGTTGGAGTGAAGGTTATGGGCTGTACCCTTAACCTGGGAGAGTTTGTCACCAAGGCCAACCTGTACGTCATGATATTAGGATCTTATGACGTCGTGATCGGTATGGACTGGTTGGAATCGAATGAGGTGATACTCAACTGTAATATGAAACAATTGAGCTTGGTCGATGATGAGGGATAGAGACGCGTGATTGTAGGTCAGAATCGGGGATTTTCCCTGAGGTTCATCTCTTCCTTGCAACTATGGAAGAGCATGCGCAAGGGGTGTAAGATTTATGCGATCCTTGCGTTAAACAAAAAGGGAGCAGTGAAAGGTCTAAAACACCTTTCGGTGGTGAGAGAGTTTGCATACGTCTTCCTGGAGGAGTTACCTGGGATGTTGCTGGAGAGGGAATTGGAGTTTACCATAGACCTAAAACCAGGGACTGAACCGATAGCTAGAACGCCTTATCGGATGTCGACCCCGAAGTTACAGGAGTTAAGAATGCAAGTGAAGGAGTTGTTGGACCTGGGACTTATACGTCCAAGTGTGTCACCGCGGGGTGCACCTGTTATTTTCATACGAAAAAAGGGTGGGTCGTGGAGACTATGCATTGACTACCGTCAGTTGAACAAGGAAATCGTCAGTTGAACAAAGAAATGATCAAGAATCAATATCTGTTGCCAAGGATTGATGATCTGTTTGATCAGATGAAGGGTGCGACGATGTTTTCCAAGATTGACTTGAGATCAGGGTATCACCACTTACAGATCAAGGAGGATGACGTCCCTAAGACTGCCTTTAAGATGAGGTTTGGACATTATGAGTTTATTGTTTTTCCATTTGGACAAATGAATGCCACATGGGTAATTATGAGTTTGATGAAAGGGGTGTTCCGCAAGTACTTGGACAAGTTCATCCAAGTATTCATGGACGATATTTTGATTTACTCTCAGAAGATGGAGGATCATGATGAGCACTTGCACTTAGTACTACAGTGTCTGTGAGAGAACAAATTGTACAGGAAATTGTCTAAATCCTCGTTTTATCAATCGAAGATTCACTACTTAGGGCATGTCATCTCCGGCGAAGGTATCATCGTGGATCTAGCAAAGGTAAAGGCTATTATGGAATGGCATGCGCCAACAAACGTCCCAGAAGTGCGTAGCTTCATGGGTTTAGCAGGATATTATCGACGATTCGTCAAGGGATTTTCAAAGATAGCAAATCCAATCACGGAATTGCAGAAGAAGATACCATTTATGATATGGAAGGATATCTTCGAATGTTTCATTTACAACAATCATATGATGTTCCTAATAATTTTGATGTTTGCCAACAAGATGATGATATAATTACAGAAGTTTTCCAAGCACCCAAGGATGACCCAGTGCAATGTTCTCCTGATGATTTTCGGTCATACCTTGAGGATTTTGATGAGTATTTCTTTGAGCACCTAGATTTATTCTTTGAAGAATATTATCAACCATTGTTATTCTCAAATTTTGATAAAGGTGAGGACGTTGCTTTCCTGAATCAGGATACTTGTGACAAGGTTTTCCAGTTCCCTCTGATTGCTTATGATCTTTATGTCACTAAGGATGCAGTTGGGGAACATGTCTCTTGTTTCAAGTTTTCTTTAGGGAAAAAAAATCCATTAGAATTCAAGGGGAGGTTGAATTCCTTAAGAAGTTTATTATCTCAATCTTTCAGCTTTCCCCTGAGAAGTTGTCAGTTTCTCTCTAAGTTCTTGTTAATCCCTTCTCAGACCCCATGGAGTGATGACGTCCAAGGTAGTCAACCATGAGACTCTTTGAGCCAACCCTTTGAGTCCCTGACCTATCACGATCCTTTTCTGATATGTTTTGATCAATTTTTTGGAAGGGTGACTTGGCATGATTTTATCCCTCCCTCCCGCCTCCATGAGCTAGACTTTACGATTTCCTATGATATAATGCATGCTCTAGCTCATGTTTATTTTATGCTTAACTTGTCATTGTTTTGGTTTATGATGAAACATAGAGGTAGGTACTATAATACATTGCTATCGTGGTTGTATTGGTTATATACAGGTGAGGTAGGGTAGGTAGGCATTTCCATTCATTGTATATACTGTTGCATTGTATATTAGCATAGTTGTAGTTGCACTTTTCATATTGTTTTCCTCACTTGTATATAACCAATACAACCACGATAGCAATGTATTATAGTACCTACCTCTATGTTTCATCATAAACCAAAACAATGACAAGTTAAGCATAAAATAAACATGAGCTAGAGCWTKCAYKATWTCMTAKGAWATMRTRMATGCTCTAGCTCATGTTTATTTTATGCTTAACTTGTCATTGTTTTGGTTTATGATGAAACATAGAGGTAGGTACTATAATACATTGCTATCGTGGTTGTATTGGTTATATACAGGTGAGGTAGGGTAGGTAGGCATTTCCATTCATTGTATATACTGTTGCATTGTATATTAGCATAGTTGTAGTTGCACTTTTCATATTGTTTTCCTCACTTGTATATATGTATTTTCATGATTATGTTTATATTAGATAGTTGATTTCATTTTAAAGTTTTGCATCATGTAAGAAAAAGGGGTGATAGCACCACCCCAAGTATTACTAACATATTATGCTGAGTCTTAGAAAGAACAAGTCGCACCAGAGATGTTGAGATTCTCATGGGGTCTAGGGTCAGCACATGTCCCCGAGTTGGAGCCAAATGTTACCCCCAAACCTAGGGGTAACTAAGGAGATCATGTCTCGAGGTCCACAGGTCCTAGACATGGAGTGCCGAGAGCCAGACAACTTGAGCATGGCCCCGAAGGGCCCCAAATTTTTTTTCTGTAGCAGAGCCCACATACCATCGACAACAATATCCATCACACGCCTGGTCCTAAAATAGAAATGAGTCTTTCTCCATGAGGTAATAATTCTGAGTATCATGGTATGTATCACTCCCATTTTTAAAACATTTAAACATGTTGCATTGAATCTTTCTGGATTTCATAACATTTGCTTGAATTTATGCTCTTTGCCTTGTTCAAACCTAGGAGGGTCACATGGTTCCTTAGTAAGTTGCTTTCCCTTTAGGATAGGTTGTTACCTAGTGGATATATGAAGAGTCATCGCCCGTTCCCTCCATACTTACAATTTTCCATCTTTATCCCCTCCAAATATCCACTTTTTTGGGAATTGGGGAAGGTTCCACTTGGAAAGGGTTGCACCTTACCTCATGGGAAGAAGGGGCTAAAGGCCCAGGGGGAAATGTAGCTAGAAAAATTTAAGAGCTGAATTTAAACCTTCGAGATGCTTCGCCCAGGGATCCTCAAGAAAGCACTGAAATTCTTCTCAACAAGAAAAGGGGACCCACATATGAATAAAACTCTCAATGCATTTGTTGGTGGATAAGATGTATCATCATGAGCTGGCCTATCATGAACATGAACATGTAGCGGTATGACACTACCACCCAACTGGTCACCAAGCTAGGGTAGTGGCTCTTGGTTGCATGGCCAAGTGAAAGGGGGTCTCATCACGAGCCAACCTTCTCATTTCCATGAAATGTTTGTGGGTGACACTACCACTAGTTGGTCACCAAGCCAGGGCGGTGGCAATCAACTCTTTCCTTACAACATGAAGAAAGAAAGCTAAAGAGGAAAGCAAAGATAAAAAGAATAAATGGCAATCAATGGGCTCATAAACATTTTCATCCATGACAAGGTGCATCTCAACCTCAACAAAGGCACTTTAGAAGCTTTGTATAGTTCTTATTGCATTAAATATTTTTCAAGAGTCTAAGGATAGGAGAAATCACTAGGGCCTAGAAGTGCCTACACCCTAGTTGAACCTTCTCTTTAAGGCTTGGTGCTTGAGAACTTAAGGTACTACTTCTCTTTCTTCCACCTTGTTATATTTTAGACAAGTATAATCATTGTTGTCTCTCCAAGTTAATGTGCTGATATAATTGACTCCATAAAACCTAAAGGAACTAGTCTCTTGTTTCTCTCTTTTGTTGGAAAGTTGATCAAAACAACTTTCAAACTCTCTTCCTTGAAGCTCCTACTAACTTGAACTAACTTGCTAACCTAGTCTAGAAATACTAATAGCTAATTTTTTGTTGTTGCAACCTCTGTTACAACCATTATTTGAAGACAATATCAACATGCTAATTGTATTATAAACTGCCCATAATTTGTACTAGCAACCTTTATCAATTAATGCTAAAGTGTATGTTCAATTTCCTCAACAAAGTACATTTCTGAACCTTGTTTGTTGCTGTCATCATTATTAATTTTTTGTTGTTGCAGTCACTTTCGATAGCCTGTTAAACTCATTTGTTAATTGATAGATCACCTAGAACTTGTACAAGGCTAGCTATAATCAATAAGTATTGAAATAGTTGTTTAATTGCCTAACTTAAGTACTTTTCTGGAGTGGTTTTGTTGTTGTCATCATTATTTATTTTACTTTTGTTACAAGTGTTTTGATAGCCCATTGAAGTCACTTATTGACTTGTTTTAATATTGAAATTGTAAGTGACAAAGTACTATCAAATTGCAAAGTCTTTATATTATTTTTTTCATCATAACTTGCAATTTTCGGATACATTGTTGCTACTATAATTTTATCTTTGTTTTATATAACTTGTTTTAGTAGCACATAATTCATCTAAGAAGTCACTAATCATAATTATTGAAATCATTATTATTACTAGCGTTTGATGTTTCATTGGTAAAGGGCAGGTACCATTCATTTCCATTTACCCCCTTGAACTTTACCAAGTAACTTATTTCCTTGAGTGACCTAGAGAGAGGGGTGGGTTTTACCTAGTCTTTTACCCTTCATCAACCAACTAGGTCCAGGGACGTCTCCCTTGGAGTGAGTTTTTCTCCTCCTCGTAAGGAGAAAGAGGTATGTTGTTGGCTTGAAAGTGACAGGGCCACCTCTGTGTTACACCAATCTAGGCCTACTTTCCTTTAGGCTTTGGGCAAGTACAAATTGTGCAATAACAGGCTGATTAAAACCTCTTTTCACTTGTAGGACCCCCACTAGTTTATGTTTATTACTATGCATTTACACTGCGTAGCCAACACATCGCCTACTCACTATCTCTTTATCACTCATGCACCTATGATGAGGCATCGCTAAGATTTATCCTACTCCACCTGCCTATAGCCAATTGTGAATTCTATCAAACACCCACTACCCTAATGTTGTAAATGAATCAATAATGTGTAGAACATCACCAGTTTAGAAGAGGACCATGTTCTGGTGTATCTCATGTTAATGCTAATTTTTTTGCACTACTTGTTGTTGATATCCCAAAACCAATCACTTTCATACATGAACCAAAA
>JASDQU010507875.1:35247-45462 GCA_032191745.1 Picea mariana | reverse complement strand
GTGTTTTGTGCTTTTGGAGAGTGTATCTCTCTTCCTACTCCAAAGCGCTAGCCTAGCTAAATGTTGGTGTAAAAGAGCCCTAGAAAAGAGTTACTAGAGAAATTTTATGATTAAGCAGTGTTATTAAAAGTTGTTGTTTACTCAAAGGAAACGGAAGTGAAACTTATGTTGTATGATTCTGAATCAACAATGCAAAGATGAGAATGAAGTATATCACTTTTTGTTCAATGAATCCTATGTATGGGAGAGAGAGAAAGTTTTCAAGATCAACCTTGAACTACAATACAAAATTTCCTTTAAAATACAAATGAAAACAATCACTTATCAAATGATAATTCTCTATTGTGTCTTTTTCAAACACTTCAACAATCTCAATAATTCGATTTTCAATGTTTTCGAAAATGAAAAGAATTTTTTGAAAGAAAAACTTCTTTGTTCACTTTTTAAAAAGGACCCACACTATGACAGCGAGAGTACCAAAAATCAAAAACCAAATGAACAAGCAATGATAAACACCCAATCCACTCTTTCAACGAAAACAAAAATAAAGAGCAAACCAATTTAGTCTTCTCAAATGCAAAAGAAAATGATCTTTCAAACCAATACGCAAATGAGAAAAACCAAGCACTCAACTTTCAACCAATCACTAGTTCTTAACTAATCAAACACACTCAGAATCTGAAGTCAGAGAGAATGGTTTTGCCAAGAAAAGTCAAGACACAAATGACAAGAAAAACCTTGAAATCCTAGGAATGTTCATGCATGCAAATGAAGACAAGAAAGACATCAATCAATGGTCCAAGAAACTCTTATGAGGAAATCATACTGATCTGGGCAGTTGAAAATACCAAAACTCAAATCCAAATTTTTGAAAAATTGAGTTCGCAGGCAGGCAATATTACACAGTGTGAGAATCACTGATTCTTGTAGGTGACCCTTAAGCAGGATGCGAGAACCTCGCACTGAAACCTAAAGGCAGAGTGCAAACTCTACCTATTCTCGCAGGCTGCAATGAAGTACAGTGCGAGAATGTCTGAACATAGTCAAAATTTTGGAAAATGAAGCAAAATTGAAAAATACCTCTGGACCCAGAGTGATGCAGGAGCATCTCTCCATGCATCCAGCCGGCCAGCCAGCCATGTCAGCACGCATGCATTCAAATGATCAAAGGGAGGCGTAGCCTCATTTAATATTTGTTATGAATGTAATTTAAATGTCTAGGCTGTTGAGCCATAGATTCGTGCCTTTGTGCAGGCGTAGAGTAGATAGGCCTTTAAATGTTTGTAAGGCTGAGATCTAGATCCAGATGCTGGACTAGACAACCCATTCAAGGTAAATTGAATAGGGTAGGTAGATTAGGGGGGAAGTGCTCTAAGAGCCCCCTCAGGAAAGAGAGATTTTGTATCTCATTTTGAGTAGTTGAGATGTAGTTGAGAGGATCTGCGAGTGGAGAGCAGAAGAGAAGAGTCGAGACCTTGTTACAGTTCGTGCTAAGGAACACCTTGTAAATACAGGCATTTTCCATTTTAATACAAACAAAGCAGTTTTTCTTGCATGTATTCTGTGTTGAATGAATGAATGTGAGTGTTCCATTGTATGCTATGAATGTATGCTGTTATCATGCATTTGCAGAAGTGCGTTTGATTTTAGGTGAAGGTCTTTGAGGCTTCACACCAGGAGGGTGTGACATAACACTGCGTGTTCTGATAGCCATGCACTGAGGATGTATTTCTGAATACTGTGGGTTCAGACAAAGATGTGATGTGGCACAAGAACTGGAATCAACGACTCGGGATGAAGACCGCAAGGTTGTTGAATACCTTGGAGGAAAGGTTGTGGGAGAAGAACAAAGTTGCGAACAGAAGCTCTGAGGAGTTCTGTAGAGCTCTGCCAGGTGGGCATTGAGCAGGTGCAAGGAGTGTAGAACGGAAGACTTTTGTTGAGAAGTTCAGGAAGAAACAAAATTACTGAGGATTATGAGAACTCTGCCAGGTGGGCATTGAGCGGGTGCATATGTGCACAGAAGGAAACATAACTGCTGGAAGTTCTGAGAAGATACTCTTCTAGGAGGGAATTGAGACATTGTGCAGATAGGCACAGGGAGAAGAGAACTCTTTTGAGTTCTGTGACTTGAATAAGAATCCACTGAGGGATCTTCACAGGGTTGTTGAACACCCTGCAGATTCAACAAGGAGTTTCTTGAGGCTGAGGATGGCCAGGAGGGAATCCAAACATTCTTTATCTGAGGGAGAAGGAAGAAAGACAAAATCCCTTAGGGGTCTGAGTGTTGAGTAGCTCAGGAGAGACAGCACTGTGGGTGCGTGAAAACTCTGCAGAGGCGCAAAAGTCAAAAGAATCCCTTGGGGATTTGAGAGTAAAATCTCAGTAGGAGTCAGTGTTTTTATACGCGCAGCGAAGCTCAAGGTAAAGGAACTCATAGAGAGAAGAGAAGACAAAGTTCAGAGCCTTCGAGAACTTGGAATTCCTCCAAGTGCAGGAAGAAAGTGCGCAGGAGCTCAGGAGGAGCAACGACAGTCGTCGGATCAGCCAATAGATTCTGGACCATTGAAGATTTGATGTCCCAGAGGAGCGAGATTTCCCATATCAGGGACTTGGACATCGGAGGAAAGAAAGGGAATTCCTTCAACTTCACGAGAGGTGAAGAGGCGAGAAAACTAGGAGTCGTCCATCTGAGGAGGACAGGTGGCAGAGATCGGAAGAACTCATGAACTCGAAAGTTCGTAGGGTGATAACCCAAGCATTGGGCACTCCAAGTCACGAAGACGCAAGGAGCGAGGAGAAGGATAGCCATTGATCCAAGTCAGCTAGGGTTGGTTGGATTAATCACGAGATCGTTTATCAGGATCTCATGAGAAAATCTCCCAAGACTTGGTAACAGGAATCGCGATATTGCGATACGCGATATCTCGACGGTTGTGTAGACAGTGTGGACCACAGGGAGTTGGAGAAGTGGAGTACAGGTGGCACGATATCATCGGGACCTCGCCGTGAGAAGTTTCGAATATTGGGTGTTAGGATTCATGATCCCGCGAAGTCCGAAGTCCCGACGAGATAAGGGACCGTTGAAAATTCAACTCACGTGTGCATTGGCACATCGGGTATCGGAGGCTGGAAAACCGAGTGCTTGATATCGCGAGTTGCGAAGTGGCGATAAAGCCGAAGTCCCGATAGAGGAAAGAGGAAGTCAACGTTGACTGACATATCGGGTCTCAGGGATTCGAGAGCCCAGCGAGCAACCGAGAACTTGCAAAGTCGCGAGTTATGATTTACCGATAAGCGAACAAAGGGAAGTCCCGCAAACAAGAATCTGTGGGTGCAGATTTCCCGATAGCGAAATAGAAGAACCTTGGAGTTCTTCGGGCCGAGTGGAAAGAAGATCCTGTGAGAGCAGATGTGCTTTGAGGAGTGCAGCTGCGTAAGGTTTGGTATCAGAGCTGAAACTCTTTTTTTATATTTCAAGCAGAGGAGAGAAGGTCGAGGAAGACAGAGTTGTTGAGGACTCTGTAATGATTGTTTGCAGGTAGGCAGCAATCAAGGAGACAGTCAACGGGACTGTAAGATGAAGTTGGAGACGCTCTTGATGCAGAGTGACAGTAGCAGGTCTGCCAGGGAGGTGGATAAACATAGCAAGATGGCTACTGAACGCCATAAGCATGATGAAAAGAAGAGCCCAGAGCTGATGAGCACAGCAGAAATGGATAAAGAGTTCGCTGACATAAATCGAGGGATGGAGGAGCTCGAATTGAAGATGCAGTAGGATAGGAAGTCGAGATGGGTGTATGAGTGGCCCATGAAGACACCAAAGATGAAGTGGCCAGTCAGGGGGATGATGTTCATAAGACAACGTAGGCTGTTAAAGGAATGGTTGAGGTATGTTGAAAACCTCAAAGCCACAGAGGAGGAATTGGTTCAAATATGATAACCAGAGACTGGGGAAAGTCTCAACGATTTGGAATCTGAAATGAGATCAGTTGATGATCTCAAAGACTGCCAGGAGGGCAGAGAAAAATAAATTTCAGATTTCCAAGAGGGCAATGAGTTGAGAACAACTAAAGATCTCATGGACTGTCATGAGGACAGTCAAGAAACTTTTCATTGCTAGCTAGGCAATGATCAGAGATTGCTGCGGGATCTCGAAGACTGCCAGGAGGAAAGTGGAAGCATTGAAGACTGCCAGGAGGGGAGAGATGAACATTTGAGGCCATTTGAAGGTCTCATGGAGAGTTCAATTCAATAAGGAGTGATGATAAAGATGGGATCGATTGATCTCATAGTCTATCAGGAGGGCAGCAGAGACATCCCATATTGCCAGGTGGGTAGGGATGAGCAGATAAGACTATCTATGGGTCTCATAAACTCAAAAGTGAGTTGGAATCAGCCAGAGGAGCTGACAGAGAAGGTGGACTTGGATCAGCAGGTACAGCTAACAATGGAAGATATGAGGAGCTGAATGATGATTGGGGGAATTCAAATATTCCTACCATCTACCCAGGAGGAGGCAGAAATCGGTATTGCAAATGGTTCAGCAGTAGAACAGTCACAGCTGACGATGACTGTCAAAAGGAAATTGGAGCAAACATTTGAGACTGCCCAAGCAGATGAAGGGAAGAATGAGCATTCTGAGGAATGACTCAATGATTTCATCCAGTGAGATGAGAGTTCAGTAGCATTGGAGCTGGCAACAGAAGAAGAAGCAAAAGCAGAAGAAGAAAATGAGCATTCTGAGGAATGGCTCAACGCATTCAGCGATGAAGCTGAAAATACTGCAACAGGGGAGATTGTAGGAGCAGAAGAAGAAGAAACAGACAGCACTAGTTTGGCTGATCTATATGAGGAAATTGAAGCCCTGGAGAGAAGGGTGAAGGTGCAGGGCAGGCACATCCAACAGGTGAAGTTGGAAATGGATGAAGGAGGCATGGGAGATCATGATGATCTGCCCATGTGCCACAAATTTTTGCAGCTAAGGAGACTGCAAAAAAAGAACAGCCATGGGAGCAGCTGGACGAAGTGATCAAGGAGATCATGGAGCTGATGTTAAGGTCAGAAGAGACTTCCAGCGAGGAGAAGCTGGGCAAAGAAGAGGCAACAACACAGTAGAAGCAACAACAACAACAAGATGGAGCAGATGAACAACTCCAGATATTTGTTTGGGATCCAGGAGGATTTCCAACAGCTTAGAGGGGAAGCATATGAGCAGGAGCTCATGATTTTGCAGCTGAGGAGTTTGATGCAGAAGCATCTCTCCATGCAGCCAGCCGGACAGCCAGCCACGTGAGCACGCATGCATTCAAATGATCAAAGGGAGGTGTAGCCTCATTTAATATTTGTTATGAATGTAATTTAAATGTCTAGGTTGTTGAGACATAGAGCTGTGCCTTTGTGCAGGTGTAGAGTAGATAGGCCTTTAAATGTTTGTAAGGCTGAGATCTAGATCCAGATACTGGACTAGATAGCCCATTCAAGGTAAATTGAATAGGGTAGGTAGATTAGGGGGGAAGCGCTCTAAGATCCCCCTCAGGAAAAAGAGATTTTGTATCTCATTTTGAGTAGTTGAGCTGTAGTTGAGAGGATCTGCGAGTAGAGATAAGAAGAGAAGAGACGAGACCTTGTTACAGGTCATGCTCAGGAACACCTTGTAAATATAGGCATTTTCCATTTTAATACAAACAAAGCAGTTTTTCCTGCATGTATTCTGTGTTGAATGAATGTCTGTGAGTGTTCCATTGTATGCTATGAATGTATGATGTTATCATGAATTTGCAGGAGTGCGTTTGATTTCAGATGAAGGTATTTGAGGCTTCACACCAGGAGGGTGTGACAAAACACTGCGGGTTCTGATAGCCATGCACTAAGGATGCATTTCTAAATACTACGAGTTCAAACAAAGATGTGTTGTGGCACAAGAAATGGAATTAATGACTCGGGATGAAGACAACAAGGTTGTTGAATACCTTGGAGGAAAGGTTGTGGGAGAAGAACACAGTTGCAGACAGAAGCTCTGAGGAGTTCTGTAGAGCTCGCCAGGTGGTCATTGAGCAGGTGCAAGGAGTGCACAATGGAAGACTTTTGTTGAGAATTTCAGGAAGAAATAGAATTACTGAGGATTCTGAGAACTCTGCCAGGTGTGCATTGAGCAAGTGCATACATGCACAGAAGGAAACATAACTCTTGGAAGTTTTGAAAAGATACTCTGCCAGGAGGGAATTGAGACATTGTGCAGACAGGCACAGGGAGAAGAGAACTCTTTTGAGTTCTGTGACTTGAAGAAGAATCCACTGAGGGATCTTCACAGGGTTGTTGAACACCCTGCAGATTCAGTAAGGAATTGCTTGAGGCTGAGGATGGCCAGGAGGGCATCCAAACATTCTCCATCTGAGGGAGAAGGAAGAAAGACAAAATCCCTTAGGGGTCTAAGTGTTGAGTAGCTCAGGAGAGACAACACTGTGGGTGTGTGAAAACTCTGCAGAGGCGCAGAAGTCAAAATAATCCCTTGGGGATTCAAGAGTAAAAGCTCAGGAGGAGTCAGCATTTTTATACGCGCAACGAAGCTCAAGGTAAAGGAACTCACAGAGAGAAGAGAAGACAAAGTTCAGAGCCTTTGAGAACTTAAAATTCCTCCAAGTGCAGGAACTAAGTGTGCAAGAGCTCAGGAGGAGCAACAACAGCCGTCAGATCAGCCAATAGATTTTGGACCGTTGAAGATTTCACGTCCCAGAGGAGCGACATTTCCCATATCGGGGACTCAAACATCGAAGGACAGAAAGGGATGTCCTTCAACTTCACGAGAGGTGAAGAGGTGAGAAATCTAGGAGTCATCCATCTGAGGAGGACAGGTGGCAAAGATCAGAAGATCTCACGAACTTGGAAGTTCGCAGGGTGAGAACCCAAGCATTTGGCACTCCAAGTCGTGAAGACGCGAGGAGTGAGGAGAAGGATAGTCATCGATCCAAGTCAGCCAGGGCCAGTTGGATTACTCGCAAGATCGCCTATTCGGATCTCGTGAGAAAAGTGCCCAAGACTTGGTAACAGGAATCACGATATTGCGATATGCAATATCTCGACGGTTGCGTAGACATTGTGGACCACAGAGAGTTGAAGAAGTGGAGTACAGGTGGCATGAAGTCATTGGGACCTTGCCATGAGAATTTCTAAATATTGGGTGTTAGGAATCGCGATCCCACGAAGTCCAAAGTCCCTATGAGATAAGGGACCATTGAAAATTCAACTCACGCGTGCATCGACGTTTCGGCGCATCGGGTATCTGGGGTTGGAAAACCAAGTGCTTGATATCGCGAGTTGCGAAGTCGCGATAGAGTCGAAGTCCCGATAGAGGAAAGAGGAAGTCAGCGTTGACTGACATATCGGGTCTCGGGGATTCGAGAGCCCAGCGAGCAACCGAGAACTTGCGATGTCACGAGTTCTGATTTCCCGATAAGCGAACAAAGGGAAGTTGCGCAGACGAGAATCTATGGGTGCAGATTTCCTAATAGGGAAATAGAAGAACCTTGGAGTTCTTCGGGCTGAGTGGAAAGAATATATTGTGAGAGTGGACGTGTTCCGAGGAGTGCGTCTGCGTCACAAAGGGTCTATCAGGATATCCTGAAGACTCAGAGATTGATAGCACAAGAGAAAAGTGAAACTAGAGCAAATGGCCACAAAAAAATACCAAAAGACACAAAGAAAATGGGATTGATCCCTAGTGGAGTTGCCAATTTTGTTATTGGATAAATCCGTAAGTGTGGACACAAACCGATCTCCCTAGATCCACCTGGATCTAGAACAAAGCAAGACAGAACATGACTCTTTCCCTAGATTTTGACCATTGAATTAAATAGGAGGCAAGAACAAATAACATACCTTATGATTGCTTCCTATGGTCTTTGTTGCTCCCACTTCGCTCCATTTCTCTCATGCAACCAAGACCAATACAACACAAACCAACCAAAGTGAAGAAAGCACAATCTATTCAATAGTCAATCTATGTATATGATCAAGGAATTATACAATAAAGTAGAATTAGCTTTATGGGAAAGGGACATATTACTGTATCATATTAATGGAAAGTAAAGATTACAACCTGAGCCTTGATGTCACAAACTTCCTTTCGATGGCCCTTGGATCCGACACACACACTTTCTCACTTGCATGAAGATCAACTCCTTTGGATAAACTTGTTGGAGTCTCCAAGCTACTATAGCTTCAGTCCTTCACACAATTATTTCACCAATTCTCCAATGAATCTTGCTTAACCTTTTCCATGAGAATTCCCTCAATATATGGGAGAGAATGAATTAGTTACTTAGATAATAATGATCCCAAAATATTAGGGAATCCAGTACTAGGATAACCATTCGAATGCCATCTCATGCTTCTAGAAGATTCCCTTCTAGAAGCATCGAGAATTCATCTTTTTCCTTGCTTTAAGAAGAGTTCGCACCCTAACAGTTCAACACAGTGTGAACTTCTCGCACCCTGGCTTAAGGCAGCCTGCTAGAATCATGCATTCTCGAAGGCAAATATACTAGCAGCCTGCGAACAGTCTTCAAAAATGAGTTTTCTGGAAGATATGAAAATAACTTTTTCTCAGGAGAAAGTTCTTATGAAGAGCCTGAGTACACCATCATCAATACATCATCATGATGACCAAAATCATGGGTAACATATGCTACAAATGCAATTATCTTGGTCACTAAGCATGAGATTGTAGATATATGAATGAAGATGTCCCTATGCCAACCACATTATGGAGAAAGAAAGAGATTCCAAACATTGAAGATTGTCGAATAGCATTGACCGCTGAAGAATCTAAAGAAGAAGATGAATGGTACATGGACTATGGATGTTCTTCACACATGACCAGTGATGAAGACAAATTCATCAGCTTGAAGAGAAAGGGTGGCAATGTTGCATTTGGAGATGACTCGTCTGCCAAAATACTTAGAGAAGGTGTAGTAGAGATTGGAAGAAAAAATGTAAAAGCAAAGAATGTTCTATTGGTTGAATACTTGAATCATAATCTACTCAGTGTTAGTAAAATGTGTGATCAAGGATACACTCTTACATTTGATTCCCGAAAATGTAAAATCAGAGAAAATAACTCAGGAATATTGGTTGCAACTGCAATAAGAAGACTAAACATCATATACATCCTAGACATGAAGAAGAGAGAGAAGACAAAAGCCACACAAAATTATTCCAAGGAAGAAAAAGTCCCAAAGACCAAAAATAATAATGAAGTATTATTGAGTGCCACATGTTTAGGGGAAGCATCCCCAAAGAAGAAGGTTACCTTTTTCCATTAAACTCAGGGGGAGAATCCATACCCTTTGCCATTGATTTCAAAGGGGGAGAGAAATTGGGATCATGATGATAGGGGGAGCATGAGTGTTTCCATCAATGACAAAGGGGGATATTGTTGGAAGATTGGTTGTTGTCATTGATGTCAACCCTAGTCATGGATTTTTGACCGCAAGATTGATGAAGGTATTTGTACATGAAGGAAAATGCACATACATATACAAAACCCATGTATGGATAGTATACATCATGTTGTTTCCAGTGGTATGTGGCACATCACATGGATCCTCATGGTTGCGGAGAAATGAATTTTTGAAGATGACAAAGTGAATTGAAGAAGGAAGTACATGTAGGCCCTGCAGATAATTAAAGAAAAGAATTACAAAATAAGAAAGTGTCAGGTCGGACCTAATGTTAAAATAAAGTGATATAAATGGTATAAATAAAAATTATTATACATTCATTTGATACAAATCAAATTTCAAAGGAAATAAGAAGAAAAGAAGGCCGAATTTCAAGGGAGGATGAAGTCTTTTGGTGATGTGTTCTAAGGTATGTTATTTTCAGGTCATCTTACCATTTTTGCTATAAACATTTTTCTAGAACGATTCAGATGGTGAAATCACTATGGTATTGAGAAGACATGTCAAGGTACCTCTGTTAAAAATTTCATCTCTCGATTCGCTATAATTATGGATATACACTCTGTGGAATATAGGGTTTGTGACCAATCCTGAAGCTAGTCAATAAACAAGTGTTCCGGGTAAAACAATCATAACTTTTTCATACAGAATCCAAATGAAGTGGGACCACTTCCATTGGAAAGTGTACCGACTTTAGTTTCTTTTGTGAAAGTTTTAGAATTGGATGTTAAATATTGAGTGTGGGGCATGCTAT
>JASDQU010507874.1:12464-24411 GCA_032191745.1 Picea mariana | reverse complement strand
TCATAAAATTTAAGACATAAGAATAATGAAGAGAGTTAAAAGTTTAATGTGTTAAAATAATCAAACTTAATGTAATTAAAAAAAAAAAAACTTAAAAATACAAATAAACACTTACTACAATTATTAAAAAAAACATAAATAAACACTTAATACAATTATTAAAAAAAACATGCATAAAAAATTTCAGAGGAAAAAATATAAAAATACAAAATTAAACTCAACTAAAATTTTAAAAAATAGGATAATAATTTCTTTTATTATTTCAAGTACAAGAAATAACATAATAAATTTCAAATTTTATATATTAAAAAAAATTTAACATTAAATATTTTTTTTAAAACCAAAACTATTATATATAATAAAACCAAACAATTATAATTTCATAATATATATTTATTGTATTTTATAAATCTTAAAAAATAAATCAAATAGTCAGGCACCAAAAACGATTTTATATAATCAAACCAAACAAATATAATTACATAATATATATTTATTTTATTTTATAAATCTTAAAAGATAAGTCCAATTAGTTATGCAATCAAATATACCTTTGTCTCCTTCCTCCATTTTCAATTGAAAGGAGATACACGAAATACACAAGTTAAATTAAAAATTATAAAGGTATATAGAATATTATTTTACCACCACCAAACCCTCCCGCTCTAAAGAAAAAGAAAAAGGCAAAAGATGGTTAATTCTAATATGATGCTCCTTATCTTCCAAACTCTCACACATCAAAAAAGATAACTTTTTTTCAAAAGATGTGTTTTCTTTTGAATAACTTAAGATATGTTTCCATAAACTCTTCAACTTATTACAAGATAGCTTCAAGAGTACTTTATAGATGTTGCACCCCTTTACAACACATAATTTGTATGACATATCTTTTTTAATAATTTTTTCGTTAAGAAACTTGAAATATACAATAAACGGTCATAAGGTTGATATGTGCATTGGTTGAAGTATAAGTAATTAATTACAATTATGACTAATTAAGAAACTTGAGATATACAATAAACATGTTTAGGTCATAACTTTAATAGGTTGATATGTGCAGTGGTTGAAGTATAAGTAATTAATTACCATTATGACTAGTTAAGTTCATAATTTGATTTGATAGTTACATAATTAACGAAGGTGACATATCTTCATTAGGATCTATAACATTCCGATATGCATTGTTTGTTTGTTTTTCTTTATTTTTTAGAATTTTTTATTTAATTTAATGGAGTGAAGATATTGGATGTTATGATCCTTTTATGAAAGCATCAATTTTTAATCTCAAAGCAAGGTATTCTTTCAATGAGTTAAGTTTCAATATAATAATCTCCAATACATTTTCTATAAGAGAACTATATCTTTATTTATAACTAAGCGTCATAACCTTATACTAATTATTTAGTGGATCTTTTTTGAAGAGGTTACATTAAACATTTATTCTATATTAGTCACCATAATGTGTCTTATTTAATAATAACAAATATAATGGACTTAGTCCACCTTACATTAAATGGCTCAAGCTATTATTACTCTAACAGACCCTTTGGACCCCCATTACACTCCTAGGGAGGATCCCAACACTCCATCTCTTTTAGAAAAGTGTTCCCCTCAATGCTTGTAGTGACTCGAAGGTACAACCGTAAACTAGAGTCCCATGTACAGATGTTGACTGCAACGCTAAAGTAGTTTAAGGAACCAAGGTCTCGTGTACAAGGGATGGGCACAATGATGAAGTAGTCAAAGTAGTTCATCGATAAACTTGGGTCCCTGGGGAGGATCCCAATAGTGGAGGCTCTAGTAAAACTAATTGTCTATTTTCCTATAAATTGATTATGAGAAATGTTTTCCATTTTGGATTCAACTAGTTAGATACTTGCAATAACTTCATCCCCAATAATAAGTTGTCAATCAAATAATTGAAAACAAGAAATAGTTTTTTATTTTTCACAAATGTTTTATCTATATAATTTATTTTTAAAACCAAAATAAAAGACAAAATTAAAATGTAGAAATTAAATTTGTAAATTTGTAGTATCAACATTACAAAGTTAAATAATTTTTTAGTTATAAAGTTCGGGGAAAACCCCCAAGTACTTCCCCTCATTTCAAAGATGGTACCCAGGGCTCAAAGTCATTACAACAATATACTTGATATGAGCTCAACATGTCACTTGTGGGAATTAAAACTAGGTGAGGAAGATAACAGTCCTTCCTCCGATCACCCAAACTAAATCTAATTGAGCATAATATAGTGAATTTATCATATTTATCTTTATATTAATCTAAAATATTTACCAAATATTTTTTATAAATATATGTAATTCTTTCATAATATACTTATTTAAATTCTTTCATAATATACTTACAGGAAAAATTAATTTAAATTATAAATATTTTAGATCCATATTTAAATAATATAAAAATTGTAACCTTTAATCAATAAAATTTCATGATAAAATAATTTATATAAATCACATGTAAACCACAAAGTAATTCCAAAATTTTCTTATTCAAACTCAATGACATAAATGTGAAGTTTTGGTGAAACTCGCATAAAAAATCTAGCTAGTAGAAATTCATGTAAAGCTTGCAAAAAAACAAAGAGAGAGAAAAGAATGAGAGAAAGAATAATGAATTGTATTGATTCCTAATCCACATTCAAAGAGTGAATAATTTACAATAGATATAGGTTAAATGAGTATCCAATTCGTCATAGTAGTGATCCATAGATATATGGACACTCGTTAAAGAAATTGGAGTGAATTGTCACCTAGTCCTAGTATACTGGGCATGTAGTCATCAGTTAACTAAATCACACTAGTAGATTGAAAAGAAACTCATGCATGCACATGACTATACTCCACTAGTCTAACTGAAGTGTAATTGAGTCAAGACTAACTAATCTAACTGAAGTGTGACTAAGACAAGACTGAATAGGATATAACACTCTATTTTAATGGGAAATATTCTCATTTATAAATAGTTCCCTCAACATTAGACTAATAAACTTAGGAAAAATGGATGTAAATGTAAAATATATCTAACAATAAAAATGAGAAATAAAAATAAAATATTTATAATAACCCACACAACATAAATTATATGTGATGTAATCGTGGTAAATTTTATACTCCAAACAACAACCTTTGTATTCTAAATATTAATATTTTTTTGGAATTGCGATTTAGAATATATGAAAAATCCATAACTATAAAACTTATAAAGTTTGTGTCTAATAAAAATAGAAACATTAAATTCATTAACATTTATAATTTGAAAATAGATAAAAACAATATTTAAAAACATGACATGAATTGGGATTTGGACTACATGGAAAAATCCATAACTATAAAACTTATAAATTTTAAATCTAATAAAATAAAAAACATTAAATTCATTAACATTTATAATTTGAAATTAAATAAAAACAATATTTAAAAGCATGAAACATTAAATTCATTAACATTTATAATTTGAAATTAAATAAAAACAATATTTAAAAGCATTACATGTGTAGAAGGACATTATATTTTATAAACTTTATATCTAATAAAAATAAAAACATTAAATTCATTAACATTTATAATTTGAAATTAAATAAAACAATATTTAAAAACATGACATCTGTAGAGGGACATTATATCAATGATCAAGTCATGTTATTAATAATTGAGTATATTGAAATATCATAAAAGATAGTTAATATGGTTTATAAATTCTATGACATTTGGTTGGATTCACTATTAAGGAAGGAGGAAATTTTCACTAAGGATCAAGGTTCAATTTTCATGAGGGATCGTCTAGTTTTTAGGCTATCATGGAAGCACTTAAAGGTAGTGTTCAAACCTGTGAGGCTTTCATTTCACTCCTTGCACACACATAAGTGGATCAAAGGCCATCCTCTTGTCATCCTTAATATTAGACATTGACCATTGTTGTCTATTACAACCATAGGTTTTATTTTTTAGAGATGTTGGTACTAATTGGAAAAAAGAGATGATCCTTGAGGTTTCTCTCTTTGTATGTAGCTACACTTTTCTCTAGCCACTATGAAATCCTCCCTCAATTTGCAACTCATCACCTGGAAATTATTCTCAGATCCCAATCCAAGATAAGAGGTCCTGAGCACATCTCCTTGCAAGTGGGTTCTACTCAGGTTTTCATAGTGTTGCAACTAGTATATTGGCCCCTACATAGCTTGAGCTCTAACCTGCACATGGGAAATGGTTCTTATTATCCCTTCTTTAATAAACATTAAGCAATGATTGAGCCGTTTTATTTTCTTTTCTTTAGATATTAAAATGACTAACTTCAACCTTAGTAATAACTATTCAAACCTCCTCCATAGATTTCATTTATTTTCAATTTGAGAATGAGTGCAATAATAACAAACCTTCAACAATAATCTTTTATTTTTGAATTACTAGTTTACAATTTTCCCCAATCACCACATATCTTATGCCCATATCAATCACAATAGTAAGATCACTCCACATCGCCATTACTTTTACACGTACCTAGGTCCATGTTAACCTTGGAACTATCTGCAAACATTTCCTCAAGTTGGACTCAAAAAAGGTTTGCACCTCTAGGGTTTTGATGGATTTTTGACCAACATATTTCACATAGATCTCCTTGTACTCTCACCATAATGTTGACAAGGGCATGAAAAAATACACATCCATTTTTTCTTGGCTAACTAACCAAGTTATAACTTCCACTTCAAAATGAGCTAGCACTATTGACTAGACCACTTCCAATGTGAAAAATTCCACTAGTACTAGGTGACTTCCACTACTTCCTAATATACCTCATAATGTTTGTTGACTAATAGGTGAAGATCTTAGATTACTACTAATTAAATTTGATGGGGTGACTTGATCAATATTGAGAATAGTAGTTTATGTACTTGGTTGGATTTGGTACTCTCTAGATGCACCATGTCCAATGCTACAACTTTGTCTCCCCAAAAAACAAGAACACATCTATTCTGGCATGATCTAGTTGTGCTTCCATCTTATTGCTCCCATCCACTGGTTCATCGGGATCGAGCTCAAATGCAACCTCAATTTGCAACACGTCTAACCAATCAATATTCATACACAGATATGTTCATGAACTGGTCCTTATCTATCCATTAGACCTCGTCAAAGTCTCCCCACTACTATGTCTCCTTGTGGGTCTTTCTTTGAGCATCAGTTCTCTAATACACAACTATTGAATGACCAACTTAGCCATACACTTCAATATTTTCATCTCCCTCATCCTTGACTCATTTCTTCCATATTCACTAATCTCCTTTTGAAAAACCTCATTACAGTGTTCTTTGATCATTCACATATAGTCCATCCACCATTAGTCAATTATTTAGGCTCTTCTTAATGTTTCCTCAACACACACTTATGCATGTGTATCCTCCATGGTAATTCCTCTTTCAAGACTTCATCCTTGCCAACACCATATCATTCCACCCCTCAACACAAGGTTCTATGCTACCATGCTTGGTGGGCTAAAGGGAAACAACTCTTCTTCCACCAACAACAAATTCAAAGATAAATTGCATTGCAATTTATTTTTAAATTTAGTTTTCATAGTATTTTTAATGTATCAATATTTTGAAGAGAGACCTCATTTATCCTCCTCTAGTGGTTAAGCCAAGAATCTATATCTTTAGTCCACCCTCTCTTAAGTCTCCAGTGACTTCTTTTAATATTATTCGAAACAACATTAGGAATCCTATCAATCTTCATGTTGATTAGATTGCACTTATACATTAAATACTTAATCATAGCCTTACTCTCAGTGGAAGGAAGCCCAACTTCCAAGATAAGGATTAGATAGGGCATATTGTTTTTAATTTAAGCTATTAAATATAAAATGGTTCTAAATTTGCTCAAATTTTCTCCAAGTTTATATAGAAATGATACAACCCCATACTTCAAAACTATATAAAATAACTAGAATAACAAGCATATTGAATAGGTCTTTATTTTTTTCCCATAACCAAAAGTAATTTTTAGACAATTGTTCTCAAGACCAAAACATGTTTTCCAATGTCCATTAATCCTTATTTCCACACTATAGTCCCAATTGAGATCATGATGAAGGTCAACTCCAAGTTATTTATATGAAAAAACTTTCTCCAAGTTGGTATTGTCATACATAAAATTAGGGTTGGTGATTTCCATAGGTTTGACGATCTTAAAATTTGTTTTATCGGTATAGAACGAGGCTTGAATGTATAAGTATTTAATACAAAACCTTTAGTAAGGAAGAAATTATGTTGAACAAAAGTACACCACTTTTTCATGTAACTGTCATATCATACTTATCCATGAAAATTGGGGATTGTATCCTGAAAATTCATCACCTTGTCTCGCCCCAACTATCTTTATTACTCTGCACCATTTTATTGAAATTCCAAATTCTTCAAAATGTGTCATGTCACCATGCCCTATCATCTCAAAATGAAAATACAAACATAGACATTATGAGAAAAAGTGTCATAACTCCTCTTACTAAATTGTAGAATGTATCTCCCAACATAATAAGTATTTATAATATTTTATTTTTCTTTCCACTCATGTATTACTCACATAAACCTAAAAAAAACATGTAATTTTGAAACTAACTTTTAGTAAAATGATGATGATGATGATGATTAACGTTCACTAAGACCAAATTGGTCTATCCGACCTTAAGAGGGTAAGCAGTTACTTAGCATTCTTTAGAATTTTGTTTCTATGCTCAAAAAGCATTAAGAGAAGCTTTCCAAGATCACCATACTTTTGTTGAGTTAATAGGTTAGGAAGGTTGGTAGTGTGGCAAATATTTTGAAAATGAGATCTAATATGGGTATAGGCTGGACAATCTAAGAGAAAGTGCTTTTCATCTTTAACCTTCTTAGTGTCACAAAGGTGACACACACTTTCATCCCATGGCGTTTTAGGAATTGACCAATGCCCAGTTTCACTATGGAACTCGTGAGAATTTGTTCTTATCTTAGCAATGCTTATTTTTTTCTTTACACCTGACAAAATAGATAGATAATTTTGATCTTATAGATTATAGTTGATTACATCCTTATAATACCTTAATTTTCTTTTTTCCTCTAACTCTTTATCACACCACATTTTCTCCTTAAATTTTGATTTTACATTTTTTTAATAGTATCTTTATTCTGCAAAATGGTGTCTTCCATGATTCCCCAATAGTTTAGCCAAGATCGGGCATCTTTATGCCATCCTCCTTTAAGTCAATGGTGGTTATGACTCGATTTTGAAACAATTTTAGGAAGTATCTTACTCTTACTCTACATTCATAATCACGTACAACACTTCTCTTTGCCAAGCACATACAACTTAAAATATGATTGAAAAAATAAAAATAAAAATTAAAGATATAATAAATAATAAAAATTAAATAATATATATGTAATAAATGTATTTTATTTAAATGTTTCCGAGCACATACAATTTAAAAATAAAAATTAAAGATATAATGTAAAAAGTAAATAATAAATAGGTAATAAATGTATCTTATTTAAATGTTTTGAATATATAATTTTTTATTTAATATATTTATTATTTGTTAATTTTATCATTGTAAACATAATTTATTTTTATCTATAAAATATTAAAAAAATGTTGTATATTACATATATAAAGATATTGGATATAATGAAATTTAAATATATGAACAAATTTAAATTATTATTTACAATTTTAATTTTTTATATATTTTTTTTAATTTATACCTATAATAAAACTATGAATAATAAAGAAACTTAAATTCAATGATGCCTATCAAAAATTTTCCATCCTGAACCTGCATCTCACTCCACAGACTCGATTAACCTCCAAGATGAAAGCCAGTTGTCATGTTAGGGCCTTTGATAGAGGATAGAGATGACTCCTCCCCCCCCTTCTACACTTCATTGAACATACATGATAAGGTGTTGCATAACTGCTTGATGGATTCAGGGGCATCTCATAATATTATGCCCAATATTGCCATGGAAGAGCTCGGGTTGGAGGTTACAAAAACCTATCACGACCTGTATTCTTTCGACTCCGGAAAGGTGAAGTGCCTTGGGGTTATCAAAGACCTGGTTGTGTCCCTGTTCACATTGCCAATGAAGAGCGTAGTCATGGATATCGTAGTGGCTGATGTTCCCCCTAAATTTGGGATACTCCTGTCTAGATCTTGGATAAAGATATTAGGGGGGACCTTGCAGATGGACCTTTCATATGCCACCATTCCTGTATTCGGGGGTGAACAAAGGAGACTCTACAAGAAAGTGCAGCTCACGTACATCATCAATGATGACGCAAACCCCACCAACCATCCTATTTTTTCTTTTGACACTGATTTGGGATCCAACATATTGCAGTTGACTGATACTCCTCAACCTCCTCTTGAAATCATAAAATAGTCCATTTCTTTTTGTGAAATCCCTCCTCCAACTACCCCTGTTTGGAAGATGTTCTTTGATGGAGCCTCTTCTAAGGAAGGTGTTGGTGCTAGAGTAGTCTTTGTTTCACCATGTCAAGAGACCATACCCTTGTCCTACAAGTTAGAATTTAAAGCTACCAACAATGTGGCAGAGTATGAAGCTCTTGTTTTAGGTTTAAGGGTTGCAAAGGACATGGGGATAGAAGAGCTATCAGTATTTGGAGATGCAGAGATAATTTTTCATCAGATAAAAATTATTTATGAAGCTAAGCACCCTAGGCTTGGGACTTATAGGAATGAGGTGTGGGACCTAATTGACAATTTCTTCTTAGCTTTCAACATTTCGTTTATTCCAAGAACGGAGAATATCGTGGTTGATTCTTTGGTTGTTTCAGCAAGCCATTTCAGAATCCCACTGCCACCTAAACTCAAGTATGATATAGAGGTGAAATATAGACCCTCTATACCTAACAATGTCAAGCATTGGAAGGTATTTGAGGATGAACTTGAGATCAAAAAGTTTCTTGAGTCTGTCGATGAGTTCTCTGCATTACACATTGATCAGGATCATGATTCCGAAAGTAACCCTCATGCTGATGTATTTTTAAATAAAAGTGCTAATCACCATATTGTTCAGCTGCCTAGCAACCACATTCCAAAGGGACTAGTTCCTTTAGAAATATTGTTCGATGGGATTGATGTGGAAGTAAATTTTAAAGGCTCAATTGATGGTGTTGATGTATCTGAGTGTAATATTGGTACAGATAAGGACCCAAAATTTGTCAAATTGTCAAGCAGCCAGTCAAGAGAACAAAGAGATGAATACACTGAGTTGCTAAAAGAATTTGTTGATGTGTTTTCCTGGACATATGAAGACCTCAGAACATATGACACAAGTATCATTGAGCATAAGATCCCACTGAAGGAGGAAGAAAACCATTTAGGCATAAATTGAGACAAATAAATCCTATGCTACTGCCTATTATGGAGAAAGAGGTCAAAAAGCTTTTGGATGCCCAGATTATTGTTCCTTTGAGATTTTCTGAGTGGGTGGCCAACTTGGTCCCAGTGAGAAAGAAGAATGGAGAAATCAAACTTTGTGTTGATTTCCTAAATCTGAACAGAATCTCTAAGAAAGATAATTACCCCTTGCCCAAGATGGAACACATATTACAGAGGGTGACGGGTGCATCCAGGATGTCTATGATTGATGGATTCTCTGGCTACAATCAAGTCTCTGTCTTACCTGAAGATAGAGAGAAGACAACCTTCACCAATCCTTGGGGTACATTTATGTATGCTAAGATGCCCTTTGGATCGATGAATGCAAGAGAAACCTTTCAGCGAACCATGGACATAGATTTTATTGGAGAGAAGGACAAGTTTGTAGTAATTTATTTGGATGACATAGCAGTGTTCTCACAATCTAATAAATAACATTATGATCATCTGAAAAGAGTCTTCTTCAAGTGTAGAAGATTTGGCCTCTCTCTAAATCCAAAAAAATCATTATTTTCCATTAAAGAAGGGAAATTATTGGGGCACATTGTGTCAGTTGAGGGAGTAAGGATTGATTCAAGCAAGGTAGAGGCTATCCAAACTTTTTCACTCCCTAGATCCAAGAAAGAATTTCAATCTTTCTTGGGGAAAATTAATTTTCTGAGAAGGTTTGTTTCAAATTTTGTTGAGTTGGTGAAGTTTATCACAGCCATGTTAAGGAAAGGAAATGAAATCAAATGGACTTCTGAATCTCGTAACTCTTTTGAACAAATAAAGAAGGAATTGATTGACGCACCTATGCTCATCAGTCCTAACTACTCCAAGGAGTTTCTGATTTTCTCTTTTGCTTCATTTGACACAGTGGCAACTGTTTTATTGCAAAAAAATGTCGAAGGGTTAGAGCAGCCCATTTCCTTTTTCAATAGGGCACTGAGAGATGTTGAAATAAAGTATGACATCATGGAAAAGAAGGCATGTGCTTTGGTTAAAGATCTCAAAGATTTCAGATTTTATGTGCTACATTCAAAAGTCATTGCATATGTCCCTTCAGCCTCTGTGAAGGAGATCCGCATTCAGCCTGACATAGACGGAAGAAGGACCAAGTGGATTGCCAAAATCCTTGAATTTGATCTTGAAATAAAGCCTACGAAATTGGTTAAAGGTCAAGGTTTAGCTAGGTTGCTAGTTGAATCTAATTATAAATCCTTGGGGGTCAATTTCATCAACAGTTGTTCAAATAATCAGCAAGTTGAGTTCTTTGATGAAGATCCTAAAGTCACACCCTCGTTGGAAGAATGCACTTGGTACAAAGACATTATATTTTTCCTACAGAAGTTACAACCTCCTAATGACATGGGAAAGAGCAAGGTAAGAGATTTGAAGCTCAAATCAATTAAATATTGTCTGATTGATCAAGTTTTATATTTTAGGAGTGCTTTTGAGATGTCTAGACCCACAGGAAGCCCAAAAGATTATGTATGATTTTCATGACAGTTTATGTGGGGGGCATCACTTCTGGAGAACCACAGCCTATAGATTCTCAGAACTGGGTGTTTTTGGCCTAGTCTCTTCACTGATGTTTGTGCAAACATCAAGTCTTGTGTCAAGTGTCAGAAATTCTCTAGAAAGCAACAGCTCAAGTCTTTTCCATTAAAGCCGGTGGTAGCTTTATGACCCTTTCAGCAGTGGGGCCTAGATTTTATAGGGGAAATTCATCCTACTTCAAGTGGTCAGCATAGGTGGATCTTGACTGCCATAGACTACTTTACTAAGTGGATAGAGGCCATCCCCACAAGATAATCATTGGTTTTATTGAAGATATTATGGCAAGATTTGGTTGTCCAAACAGAATTGTCATTGATAATGCTGCAGCTTTCGAGGCTCAACCATTGATTAAGTTTTGTGAACAGTTTGGAATCACATTGATTCACTCTACTCCTTATTATCCCCAAGGGAACAGACTGGCAGAGTCCTCTAACAAGAGCCTTATTAAGATCATCAAAATACTATTAGAGGACAACAAGAAGGCGTGGTATTCGAAGCTTAAATTTTCTTTATGGGCTGACAGAGTGACAACAAACAGATCTCTTGGTATCTCTTCTTTCCATCTTATATATGGAGTTAAAGATATTTTTCCTTCTCAACTTACCTTACCTGTGGCGAAATTCTTCCAAGACTACCAGGGATAACCAAATGATATGATTAGGAGAATATAGCAGCTGGTAGACGTGCAACAGACTAGAGAGAAACTATTGGACAAAGCACATGACCATCAACAGAAGATCAAGCAGGCCTTTGATAACAAGGTGACCAAAGAGGATTTCTAGCTGGGAGATCTAGTTATCAAGTGGGATGAACCTAAACCAGATAAAGGCAAGCACGATAAATTTGAGGCCTTGTGGATTGGCCCCTTCAAAATTTCTGATGTTTTTTCAAATAACACTTACAAGATGCAAGATCTGGAGGATGCTGAAGTTTTTGGTAGCCCTAT
>JASDQU010507871.1:15746-30726 GCA_032191745.1 Picea mariana | reverse complement strand
ATTTAGTGAAACTATATTAATTAATGGTCTCTTTATGCATATATCTTTAGACTTCTTTAAATGCAACATTGTTTAATATAGAAACATTGCTATGCTTGCTATTATATGCCACTGATAATTTTCTATGAAATCGTTGTGACTATTTATTAAAAGAAAATTAATTATTACTTAGATTTGGACCATTTGATATTTAATATGTAGTCAATGAGCCATTGACTTATAATATAATGTGTAGTATGTACAGTTTATAACTTTTTGGAGGCTAAGTACATTGTTTGAAAATAAAAATTGAAAATAGTAAACATTAAATAATTATTTTCGGTATATAATCATTCAAATAATATTATTGTCATAGTGAATTTTGAAGGTCTTGTTTGGATTCTTAATAGATTAAAATTTAAAACTATTTTTGTTTATCAAGGTTGATAGTTCAGCTACGAAGGAAGTTAAAATTAGTTTAGTGACCACCAAAGTTTAGGGTTGGCAATCCATAAGTGACAATAGACATACATACCAAGTTGAAGAAGAAAGAAGCAAGTTAACAATGAATATTGTAACAAGTTAAGGTGACAAATCATCATTATAATAATATCCATTGTGATCAAGATCACAATCTTGATCACGACTAGTATATGCATCTACTTCATTCTCTTCCTCATCCTCATATGCGACATGCATTACATTCTCTTTCTATCTATCTCTTCATTGGGAATCAATGTCTCTTCTTCAAACACACTATTATCATCTTCAACATCTTCTTCTATTATTTCTTGTAAATTATATCAACAAATTCCATGAATTTTCGTTTCAAATGAGACTCTGTTTGAATGAAATATGACCATCGTGGGCTTGTTACATCATCAATTAGAAATGAATGGTTAATTTGAAGAGGGGAAACATATGACTCATCAATCTCTAATAAAAATTGATGTGTATTTGCACGTACAAATCCATACTCATCAAGTTGTTCTATATATGGATTGATCCATTTACATTTTAATAATATAAGACTGTTTTCACCATAATCAACTCAAATAATTTATTGGATGAATCCAACATAAGATTTATTCTCTTTTTTGTGATGAAATCTACCACTAACAATGCAATCACAATTTGCATTTCCTTTGTCATTTTCTTTCACTCTTAAATGACTACCATAGGCCCACAATCCATTGAAAGGGATAAGCCCACAAATGTGGAGATTGTGAAAGATGAAGTTCCTCCATTGTTATATCTTGACCTTTTTCTTTTGTGTCATTGATTGCACCAACAATCCATTCATCAAATTTTGGAAAAGAATCATCTCCATTCAAATCAAATCATGACATCTACGCTTTTGAGGTCAGTGCATCCCTGTTTGATTCTCTTCTTTGTATTTTCTACATAGAATATGAACATACAATATAGTAAGAATAATAATATAAATGTACAAATGCAATTGAATAAATAAATGATCATGTAAAGAATATTTTCACATGTGCCACTTATCAAATGAAGATGTTTTTTAAAGAACATAGGTATGTAAATTTCTTCTTTCTTTGTGTGATAGCTTGAAGTGGTGCCCATTTCCTTCTAATACTTTACTTGCAAATCTCTCATCATCATCATCATCCCATACATGTCAATTGACATTTTTTAAATCCTTCATACATTCTATGTAAAATCCCATGTCCTCTTGCATTGAATATCCCTCAAACATGTTGCCTTCCAATTTTTCCCTACTATGAACACTTTTTTTCAAAACCTTCATATATCATTCTATAGGATGCATCCATCTCTCCAACTGGGCCACAATACTCTAGTTCATATTCTAGATGCATAAAAATATGCAAAGAAACATTACAGATTGTTGGTGGAAATTCTCTTTCCAATAAACAAAGGACTTCAACGACCTCTTCCCTCAAACTATCAAAGTTCCAAGGATCTAATACATGTAAACTCATTCTCTTTAATATTAGGCTCAACATTACAATTTCCAATCTTGACCCCTTTTCCAAACTTGATATCTTGACCACAATAGGTAAAATATCCTCAATTATGAAATGATAGTCATGGGTCTTGAGGCCTTTTAAATTGTTAATGTCAGTTTGGATTTTAATATTACAACTTACATATCTAGTGGGAAAGCAAGTCTGGGACATCAACTTTAAGAATTGCGCACATTGTTCCTTTGTACGCACATAAGGAGCACTAAGTTTTCTATATTTCTCATCATCATATTTTTCAACCCAAATATTTAGACGAGAATCTTTAGTTCTTGAAATTCTCGACATGATAAAGCAATATCAAAAGCACCAAAAAGAGTTTCTATAATAGAATAAGCTATTGTTTCTTCGTATGCATAAAGTCAAATGTATTCCTAATGGTTGTATCCTTAAAGTATGACAACTTATAGAATATGCTCAATCACTTTACATCACTTTCATTACTTGGATCGGTTGTACTACCACAAATGCCACCACTTTCAATAAACAACATTATTTTTTTTCCATTAATGTATTCACTTGTTATTGGCCATGGTGCTTCACAATTCTCTTCCTAGCCATTGAAACATGATTTTTGCAATGATATGGATGCTTCATTTTAAGGTAAGCATAATTTCCACAATAAATACAATTACATATACTACTTGAGTGGCTCACAAAATCCTTAAAGTTGCAAGAAGGGAATCCATGGTATCCATGAACAATGAGACCAATCAATGTGCCATATGCAGGAAGATCATGAATCACAAATAATAAGGAAGCTCTTAAAATGAATTTGATTGAATTACCATCCCTTAAAAATCGAATTGCTTCAATTCATTTCCACAATTCCATTAGCTTATCATATAATGGCTCTAAAAAAACATCAATTGTATTTGAAGTCATACTTTTCTTTCTTGGTATAATCAATGATAACATTAAGAAAAATGGTTTAGTTGCTAACAATGGAGGCAAGTTATAAATTATTAAAAACCCTGGCCAAGTTGACCATTTATTACTTTGATCTAAGAACGGTTTCACCTCATATAAATCTAAACCCAATCTTATATTATGATGATCTTAGAAAACATAAGGCCATATGTTGTCAAATTCCATCCACATCTTAGAATCGGGTGCATGTCATTGTTTTCCATCATTGCTCTTATTTTGGGCATGCCATTGCATAAGTTTGGAAATGTCTTGACAATCACACATTTTGAGTAATCATGAGATTAATGAAAACTTATAAAGAACCTTTCTAGGAACCATAATTGATTTCAACCCTAGTCTATACCTACCTTCTTGACATTTTGGAAATTTAGTCTCACTTTCTAGTTTTTTGTGAAATAATACACAACTATTCACACATGTATGTATTTTTTCATACCCTAAGCCTAGCTTAGTGATTTGTGTTTTAAATTGACTTTGTTTTGTTGTCAATGTGGATTTAGGTGGTAAGAAACAACATAACAATGCCAATAACTCATCCACGCTCTCATTTGTCCAACCATGCACCACTTGCAAGTTAAAAATTTGAAGGATTGTTATCAAATTACTTAACTTGTTGGAGTTACTTCACACACACCTAGGATTTCTTTTTCCTAAGGTTTTTCCTTGTTTATTAGTCATAATTAGTCATGATCTAGTCTCCTATATTTTAAGGGAGGATATTCCACCTGGAGAATATTCTCTTTTAGTTGACACTTCAGTTTGACTAGTTGAGTTGAGTTTAGATGTTGCATTGGTTTTGTCACCATGAAACATTGGGATCATCACCATGCTAATGCAAAGTTGCCTTGGTATTGTCACCATAATGGCGCATTACCCTTGATTCCTTGATCTACTCCTCACTACTCTTTGTTCAATCAGTTAACTGAAGACTAGTTGACTAGTTAACTCAACTAGGTGGCAGTTTACTCTCGCAACTGCCTGGGAGACTAGACTAGGTGGTAGTTCACTCCCACAATAACTGGTGTGTGTCCAAATCACTCTAGACCACCACTATGGAGCATTGGTTCTCCTCCAGTGTGCATTCATTGAGTTATATAGAGTATATCATGTGTAAATTATTCATTATTCAAATGGTTAATGAGAATTCTTCTATTCTTTCTCTCCTTCTTCTTCTTTCTCAATTTCTCTCTGCAAATGTGTGTATTATTGTTTAGATAGATCTATTTTGTGCAGGTTCAACACATTTAAATGGTATCAAAGCCGACATATTGCTAAGCAAAAGCTACACCAAAAAATTTTGCAGGTACAAAAGATTGAAGACAACAGAAAGATGGATTTATGAAAAGAATTCATTCTTACACCTTACAACTACTTTGCATGGAAGGAGAAAATAACCATACATATCCAAACTAGAGGGTTGTACAGGTTAACCTTGAATACATATACATAACCAACATCAGCCATAGAAAAATCCAAGTACTTAAATCGCATGGATGAGGCACTCAGAACAATTTGCAGTCTTATTTATCCCAATCTCCTTTTTCACATATCTTCCTGTAAGACTCTCACTGAATCCTAGACCACCTTGGAAGGGATCTTTGGCAAACATGATGAGATGAGGGGACACATGCTATAGGTGGAACTGCTTACATTGGATCCAAAAAGCTTTGACAATATCCAATATTTCTTTACAAAATTCAAGGATTTACTGTCGCAACTCAAAGCTTGCGAGGTTGATAAATCAAAGGAGGAGAAACAATTGGTTGTCACCCTTCTCTCCAAGCTTGGTCCTGAATTCTCTGTATTCATATCCACATTCCATTTTGTTAGATTCGCCTATGGATCCACCTGGAAGATGCCTTCTCTTGAGGACTTTATTGAATCCCTGACACAAGAGCAAACCAAGCTCATCAACATGGGCACAGTCAAAGGCCCAAGGGCGCATGCACTCATTGTGCAAGATGAAAGCCACAAATATAAGAAATATAAAGATAAAGATAAACAAAAAGCTCGTGCACATCCGAAGAAGGAAGGGTACACAAAACCCTTCACCGATGCCTCCAGATACAAAGGGGAAAAAGGAAGAAAAGGGGAGAAATGCACATACTGTCACAAAGGATTCCATCCAGAATCTGCATGCATGCAAAAAAAAATAGATCTAATGACTCAAATACTTTAGCAAAACAACCTTGGAGATCGCATCCCCGAGGGTGCTAAGAAGAAGAATCTAGAAGATCAAAATTCCAAGAAAGGAAATTCTAACCATGCCTTGATTGCCATCAACTCCTCTCCCGATGATTGAATCGTAGATTCAGGAACATCACATCACATGGCTGCCTCAAAAGAAGTATATTCTTCATTGGATGCATGCAAAGGTCCTCCTATTCTGATGGGGGACAAATATTCTGTCGAAGTCACTGACAAAGGAAGGATTGAACTCAACAATGGAAGCTTCGAGAATGTGTTGCACGTTCCCAAACTTTTCGTCCACCTTCTCTCCGTGTATCAGATGACAAATTTTGGCACTGGAAAGAAAGTCATATGCACACCAAATTTCGTGGACATATATGAAATGAAAACCAACTCCAGGGTTACAACCGGTGAGGTAAATCATCATTCTAGATTGTATACTTTTTCTGAATTCATTGAACCCAATTCTACTTTACTACTTACTCATGCTGATGAAAGTAGTAGGATATGGAACGAAAGGTTTCGACATTTTAATTTTAGATACATGCAACAACTTAGCAATCAAATATTGGTTGATGGTTTACCAGACATCCATTTCTCCAAGGGAGTATGTGAGGGATTGTTCTCAGAAAACACCCTCAAGAGAAATGGATCAGGGATGAGGGTTTCAAGGTGAGAGTTAATCACCTCTTTCTACTTATCCCCCTACCTACCTACCTACTTCTTTTCATACATGGCCTAGGAAACAAATTAAGAGGAATCACTAGATTGGAGCATGGGTAGTTCCCACACATGCACAATGAGGCTAGCCTTAGGGAAGAGGGTTCAACACTTCGCAAGTATGACCTCGTGAGTATAATCCTACTTCCCGGCAGGTACGACTATGAGGTGGAAATACTTTCCACGAGCCGTTAGGGATGTTTTGTTGGGCAAAAAGGGAACACAGGGACTAGGCCCAACCTATCCATATAGTCAGTGTATGTTCATTGCAGTCAGAAATATAAAATCTCATGTCAATGAGAAAATGAAAGCGATGGTTGAGACTACACTTGTAGAAGAACATGTCACATAGGCTTTACCTCTACATCCCTTACAACTTAAGCGCCTATTTCTGGTATTGGTGGTACTTAACCCCTTGTTCACGGCTTAGATGCTTATATACGATGCAAGTACATTTCCAAGGCTTAGTTCACGATTATTTGTTATCAAATATGTTTCTACTGGAAACAACTTGCTGCTTCGCCAGAGCCTCTTGCTCGGTGGACTGCCTGGAGCTGATTTGTATTACTTCAGGTGCCGAGGTTACTGATCAATTGAATTCTGGAGAAACAATTGGTTGTCACCCTTCTCTCCATGCTTGGTCTTGAATTCTCTGTATTCGTATCCACATTCCATTCTGTCAGATTCACTTATGGATCCACTTGGAAGATGCCTTCTCTTGAGGACTTTATCGAATCCCTGACACAAGAGAAAACTAAGCTCATCAACATGGGCACAATCAAAGGCCCAAGGGCGCATGCACTCATTGTGTAAGATGAAAGCCACAAATATAAGAAATATAAAGATAAAGATAAACAAAAAGCTCGTGCACATCCGAAGAAGGAAGGGTACACAAAACCCTTCACCGATGCCTCCAGATCCAAAGGGGAAAAGGGAAGAAAGGCACATACTATCACAAAGGATTCCATCTAGAATCTGCATGCATGCAAAAAAAAAGAAGATCTAATGACTCAAATACTTCAGCAAAACAACCTTGGAGGTCGCATCCCCGAGGGTGCTAAGAAGAAGAATCTAGAAGATCAGAATTCCAAGAAAGGAAATTCTAGCCATGCCTTGATTGCCATCAACTCCTCTCCCGATGCTTGAATCATAGATTCAGAAACATCACATCACATGGCTGCCTCAAAAGAAGTATATTCTTCATTGGATGCATGCAAAGGTCCTATTCTGATGGGGGACAAATCTTCTGTCGAAGTCACCGGCAAAGGAAGGATTGAACTCAACAATGGAAGCTTCGAGAATGTGTTGCACGTTCCCAAACTTTTCGTCAAGCTTCTCTCCGTGTATCAGATGACAAATTCTGGCACTGGAAAGAAAGTCATATGCACACCAATTGTCGTGGACATCTATGAAATGCAAACCAACTCCAAGGTTGCAACCGGTGAGGTAAATCATCTTTCTAGATACTTTTTTTGAATTCATTGAACCCAATTTTGCTTTACTACTTACTCATGCTGATGAAAGTAGTAGGATATGGCACGAAAGGTTTGGACATTTTAATTTTAGATACATGCAACAACTTAGCAATCAAATATTGGTTGATGGTCTACCAGACATCCATTTCTCCAAGGGAGTATGTGCGGGATTGTTCTCAGAAAACACCCTCAAGAGAAATGGATCAGGGATGAGGGTTTCAAGGTGAGAGTTAATCACCTCTTTCTACCTATCCGCCTTCCTACCTACCTCTTTTCATACATGACCTAGGAAACAAATTAAGAGGAATCACTAGATTGGAGCATGGGTAGTTCCCACACATGCACAATGAGGCTAGCCTCAGGGAAGAGGGTTCAACACTTCGCAAGTATGACCTCGTGAGTATAATCCTACTTCCCAGCAGGTACCACTATGAGGTGGAAATAATTTCCACGAGCCGTTAGGGATGTTTTGTTGGGCAAAAAGGGAACACAGGGACTAGGCCCAACCTATCCATCTACTTAGTGTATGTCCATTGCAGTCAGGAATATGAAATCTCATGTCAATGAGAAAATGAAAGCGGTGGTTGAGACTACACCTATAGAAGAACATGTCACATAGGCTTTACCTCTGCATCCCTTACAACTTAAGCGCCTATTTTTGGTATTGGTGGTACTTAACCCCTTGTTCATGGCTCAAATGCTTATATACGATGCAAGTACATTTCCAAGGGTTAGTTCACGATTATTTGTTATCAAATATGTTTCTACTGGAAACGACATAACATCTGTAAAGATAAAATCTAAGAAATTAAACAAACATATTTCTACATAGCTTTAAAACAACTAACAATATTACATCGATTTACCAACACTAACAATATTGCATAGCTTTACTAGAACTAACAAAATTGTTACCATCCTTCTAGTGTAGGGAAGACTCTCTCGGCTCTCGGCTCAATGGGTAGAAGAGGAGCCCTCCAAATTAGAGGATGAGGAAGGAGGAGACAATTACACCAATTGTAAATAAAGATCCAAATACAGGTGTAGATTGAGCGAATTCCTCAGTCCCAAAGCTAGTTTTGGATCCTTTTGTTTGAGATTCAGTAGCTTATGAAGGAGAGAATCTCAGGGCACGAAGGTAGGGGTTAATCCTCATACAATCCACAAAGGGGAGCGGGGATAACAGGCGCACCTCCACCGGACAAGACTAGACTAATGGTTTGAAGAATCGATTAATCAATTGGAAGGAGGGAACACATAGCAGTGAGAATCGATTGGAAGGAGGGAACACATAGCAACAAGATGACTAAGGTCAAAACAACATCGATATGAGGCCAAATAAGACCTCAAAGTTCAAACTTAGGATAAAAATGAAATGACCCCGAAGTTTGTTAAAACTTTGGGTTAAAATCTTGAGCTACCTACAACACTGATGTGAAATTGGCAAACTAATTTATATACTAAATAAAACCAATGTCTTCTTAAAGCTTAGGTTAAAACAACCAAGCATATTCAAATCATATACTAAATAAGACCAATGCCTTTTTAAAACTTAGGTTAAAGCGGCCAAACATATTAAAACTTTGGTTAAAATTTCGCTTTGATTTACATGTAATAAAAAATGAAAATCTAAATTATATAATCCCTAGTGTAATTTATGGCATAAACTAATAAGATAAAATAAAAAAGTTACTAAGAGTAGCTTCATCCATAAACAACAAATTATTCATGCTTGAGAGGACTAAGTTATCGATTTGAGACAAATTAGCAACAACTCATGAATTGGTTACACCATTATTTATTAGTCCTTGCCAAGGGAATATAGCAATGAGTTTGTTATTGATTTGACATTAATTTACCTTGTATTTTAAATTTATATGTGTAGTGTAATGTTTAACTTAATAAAACAAATATATATTTTTTGATATAATTAAAATATTTGTTTTTCTCATTTCTCATTGGTTGATATATTCCAAGTCTTATTGTTGCCTTCACTTATTTCAATATTTGAAATTAATTACATAATCAATAAACTTGGTTATAAGTACCTAGTACCTTTTATATAAAAAATTAAGAAAAAATGTAAAAATGCCATGTGTTCTCTCATTATTACTATCCATTTATTTCATTATTATTGCATTTCAATAAACTTGGTTATAAGTACCTAGTACCTTTTATATCAAAAAAGTAAAAATGTCATGTGTTCTCTCATTATTACTATCCATTTATTTCATTATTATTACATTTATGCTTTTCTCTTATCATTAATACAAAGTGCACTCCTACTAGATTAATACAAAATGATATACATATAATTATGTATGATGTAATTTCTTTTTAATAGTAATTTCAATTTTTTTTTAAACAAAAATAAATTAGTAAAATATAGTTAAAGATGAAAAACAAAATGATATAGACAACTTATATATATCTTTTCCTTTTAATAATGATTTTGAATTTTTCTTTAATAAAGACAAATAATAATTATAGAAAATTGACAATGATTTTATAATAAATTGACAATTGTTGGAACACTCTAACTAATTCAATGATCCCATCTAAGTACACTCTATTTTCAAATTTACTTGGCAGGGACTAAGCTGCCATGCAACCTTTGTTTATGGACGAAATGATATAATCTATTTTCCTAAGAATTAAGAATTGAAGAAAAAAAATCTTGCCTAAAGAGTAAATGGTATTGCAATACTCTCATGGTAAATCATGGTAAAGTGAAATCATATTGGAAGAAAAAAAGCTCAAAATCTTATATACTCATCTTCTCAAACTTATGGACAACTAGGTGGCGCTTTTCTAATGAGAAAATTTGTATTAAAATTTGGCCGACTCACATATAATATGCTTTTAGGAGACTGGAGATTATGAGAGGTCTCAGGCCTTGGGTTACTTATCCGTTTACAGCAATGTCGATGGCGCTGATGCACTCTGCGTCTTCAACTCCAATTCAATTTCCAAAAAAATTTCACGGAACGAAAATTATTTGGTCTGTCTATCCCAAATGCTTTGATAAGCTCAGATGGACTCCGCGGCCTGTTGGAGGGGCTTCTTCCTTCTCCATTTCTTCTCGCAGCAGCAGCAGCATACCCGCATACATAAATTCAAATACAAATGATGGAGAAGGAGCAGGTATGCCGCTTTTATGTGGGGATTGAGACCCCACCATTACTGTTAGAGACCGAATCGTGATGCAAATGAGAAAAAATAAAAAAAGGCATTTCACTGATGCACACATTACCAATATCATAACTAAGGTCACCAGTTTATGAAAATGGAAGCAATTGAAGTATGTCAAAGCTTCTCCCAAAACCGTTTTTTCCAATGGACCTCTATCATCCTCTATCCAGTTACAGGGGTCTATTAGCCAGGGGTGCCCTCTAGGCCTCTTGTTTATTTTATTGCTGCTGATGCAATTAGCTATTTACTACATGTTGCTAGGGTGCAGAACCAGATTAAGGGAATTCGTTTATTGGATGACCAGGAGATGCTTAATGCACTTTTTAGAAATAATTCGTCTTGCTTTCTTGAATTGACACAACATTTGGTGGTAGGCACCTTGGACTGCCTGGAGCTGATTTGTATTACTTCAGGTGCCAAGGTTAATGATCAATTGAATTCTGGTTAATAGGTTCTTATTTCATCCCGAGATGGATTATTCTACGGATAAGAGGATTCTAGAGGGTATTATAATTAGACATCTTGGGATTCCCGTTGGACTTAATGTCTCCTCCAAGGATAAGTCGGGGTGGGTTGGTAAAATTGAAGGCAAAACTGAAAGTGGTAAAACCGGGAAATCTCAGTGATGTTGTTAAGAATTCTGGTAGATGGTCATGTGTGCTATTCTTCATGTTGGATCCATAACGACTTTGATTATGATAAGCTTGAAAGAATTCTGTGAAATTAAACAGGGGGCGGGACGGGATTACCCTTAGCCTCTTGGGAAACATGCACCTCGTTCAAAGAAAAGGAGGTCCTAGGCTGGTTGATGTAAGGATTCCAGGACTAGTGTTGGTGGCTAAGTGAATTATTAGAGCTATTACTCATGGTGTCGTTGGGTATTACCCGAATAAAGCATTAGGTGCTATCAGTTAAGAGCACCCTTGGCATCGAGAGCCCTTGACTTTGCGATGTTCTTTGAATATTTTTTTTATTTTAAAATTCAGGGTTATGCGTTTGCGAATAGTATTTGGAAGAAGTTGCAGGTTGTGATAGTAATAGTTGGTGCTACAGAACTGATGTTTTTCTTCCCAAAATGAAGGGTGGATTTTTTTTATCTAGGAAAGCAGTCTGTAAATGGCATGATTTGTGGGATGCAGAATGAGCTGAGTGTTCTCTTGGGAGATTTCTCCAGCAGTTCGATCATTAACAAGAAATATAAGCTCTCTTTTGGAATCGATTAACGTGATTGATGCTACGGACAAATTTAAAGCGGCCCTTCAAAAGGTTGAGTTCAGTATTGCTGAGAAGTGAACCCCAGTGGGTGATAGGATGATGAGGAGCACTAGATGAGAAGGATTCACACTACATGGCCCACACCTTATTCTTTTAAGCTTATATTTCTTGGATGGAAAGTGTTGGTTAAGGGCCTTCCTAGCAAACATAGATAAGCTAAAACTAGCTTCTTAGATGGTCCGTGCATACAATGCAGTAAACACGACAATTTAAAGCATGTCTTAGTTTGCTAAGCAGTTTTGGCTTAGACTGGTTAATTCTTCCATGGTATCCTTTGTAGACTTGTTCATAGGAGGGAAAGCTTGTATGGTGATTCTTGGTTTATTAGGAAGATCTAAGTAGGATATGTTTCACTTGCACTATATCTACTAGTTGTACGTTGGCGGCTGGCCAATATGTGGCATGCTTTTAGACTGCAAAGCTTATTCTTGCACCATTGAGGAATTTCATGTGAAAAAAGTCATACTTGTTTGTTTAAAATGAAACAATTCCTTGAAAGACTTGGAGGTTTTCTAGTCCTCCAAGCCAGTAACAGTTAGCTTCGATACCACATATAATGCTCCAAATGCCCAATAACTCAAAAAATCAAATATGTAGTGCAAATGGTAATTGTTTGCCAATAATTTAGAATAAACATATATTAAGTTTGGAATTTGGAGGAAAACATCTTTAAACGAAAATCAAGAGGTGAGCCAAGACTTATATGAATGGGGAATCTACACTTGGGGATCGCAATGTGAAAGCGTGGTGCCTTGAGGACCACATCGTCGTGGATCATGACCATTGGGAACGCTCATCATGTGGACGTCTTGGGCATGCCATCCTTGGGTTTTTCTTGCAAATGACTCAAGGCAAGGAGATGTGGGGCCGACTCATGTGACGGGCGATTTAGGGCATGACCCAACGAATCGATGTGACGATAGGATGCATCGTGACTTGAGTGAGACACGCAACGGGGTGAGTTGGTTGGTTGGCTCGACCTCACCCAAGAGATGTGATGGTTCAGGAATGAAAGGATGCAACGGTTTGGTGATGCAGATGCATATATATGGTAGAGTTGCGATGAGATAGAAACAACAACTTGGTAGGAACAACACCAAGTGTTCTGAGGTAGATTCGTGCATAGAGGGTTGAGCTCCCCCAAGGAGCCAGTTCAATTCACATAGGAGGACTTGTGTTTCCTTAAGGCGACTATGTGGTTAGAGTTGGGGCGAGTTCTCTTGAGGCGAGTTTGGCAATAAGGACAACTTTGGAGTTCGATAATGCATGCAATGGAGAGGAGTCTTGCAGTGGTTCATGAGATAGACTTGGTCACAATAGTATGAAGAGGACGAGAGATAATAGGGAGGCAAGTCAGGCAGCTTCACAAATTTACTTGTGTCTTGTGTATGAGCCAAGTGCTCCCTTCTTGTATCATATCATTGTATTGTACCTTGTTGTAACATCTTATGTAATAAGAAGTTGTGTATGGGTGTTAGGCACCTTTGGTGCCACCCAACCATACTTGTGTCTCTTTCTCATGTGTATGTACATTGTATGTGTTGTAAAGAACACAAGTGTAATGGAGTGCGTAGTTGGGTGAGAGCCTTGGTGGCAAAGAGTTAAGTGTTGAGGCTTGACTTTCCAAGTAGCTCAACGCATAGATATGGGCAGACCTTGAGTTAAAGAGGTGTAGTCTGGGCGAAGTACTCTCGGTTTGGTTGAACCACTGAATTGGAAATTCCACGGTGTCGCATGACCCTAGGTGATCTAGATTGGATCATTATATTATTTGTCATCTATCTCGATGCTTTATGGGTGAAAAAATTAGAGGAATCAACTTGTAGAGCCATTTTAGTGAGTGGTCCAAAAAACCATCTAAAATATTTTGGAGCCATTTTGAGGCATACAATGACACTTTTTTATCATCCAAACCTTACTATGGAGCCACTGTCTATATTCTACACACTGAGACCTTTGCAATGGTGCAAGAATCTAAAGGAATTTAACCTTCATAGGTATATTTTGGTTTTATTTATCAGATATGTTGTGACTAATTGTTCCAGTGGAATATCCACAACAATTTACAGATCATATTGGTATCATAGCAAGTTTTCTTGGGGTATTTGTGGAAAGTTGCAATGATCCAAAAAATGGTTTAAGAAGAAAGTCATAGAACCCTAGCCATGGCAGACGAGTATGTTCATAACAACCCTCGAGATCCAGCAGAAGAGATATTTGAGAGGTTGGAAGCATAAGTCATCGATATCAACTGCAATATGAATCTCCTCATGGTGGCTCTAGCAAGCAAGCTTGGATTGTTTGGAGATGATGGAGGTTCTAACTCAAATATCGAATCAGAGGGGAAATCGGGAGGTTAGGAATACCCAAGAAAGGAGTCACAAAAAGAACCCGAGAAAGAGCAGTTGAGTTTGAGTGCCATTAACCTTTCACAATCCCTATTCAAGATGGAAGTGAAAGTGGACATAAAGCCATAACAAGGTGAGATCGATGCATTAAAATTGAATAATTGGTTACAGCAACTAGAATTTTATTTTAGCGTTCACCATATAGATGAAGAGCAAAATATTTCATTTGTTAGATTGAAGTTAGAGGGCCATGCTTTAACTTGGTGGGAAATCCATATAGAAACACTTAGGTTGGAGGGTAATCTGCCAGTAACTAGATGGGAGGACTTCAAAACCCTCATCAAGTCCCAATTCTACCCTATCAAGTATGTAGAGGACCAATGGATCTGGTGGCACTACTTTAGGCAGAGTTAGGGGAAAAGTGTATAGGAGTAAACCACTGAGTTCAGAAAGATGGCCATCATGCTGGGTATCTCTCCAAAGAAACCAAATGTACTCCTCAAGTATCTGGGGGGTTTACACAGTCATCTATGAAAGTAGGTGATGCTCTTCAAGCCAAGGACAATGGATGAGGCGTGCGTGCATGCATAATATCTGAAAAACATAGGCCATGGAAAAGGGAAACCAAGTGGTTCCAAGAAGAAAGAGCACCAGGAAACTTCCAAGGAGGGGAAGAAGAAGTGGAAGGGGGGAAAAGGATAATAATACTGTTAAATTTGGCAGCATCGAAAATCATTCTCCAATGAGAGGCCATATGGGCCATGTTATCCCCGATTTCTAGGGATAACTAGGAGATCATGTCTCGAGGCCCACAGGTCCTAGACATGGAGTACCGAGAGCAGGATTGACCTGAGCATGGCCCTGG
>JASDQU010507870.1:63452-77427 GCA_032191745.1 Picea mariana | reverse complement strand
AAGCCTCTTCGAGGGGGAAACCTCCTTTTACCCCACTTAAATGTTCAAGTACAAGATGATTCAAAATGAAAATGTCTCCTTCGTATATATAGGAGACTAGGAGGTATAATTACAACTAATGGGCTAAATCCGACATAAATAAAATAACATTACTAATATAATATGCCCCAATTAAGGGGTAATGAGCCAATGTTAGGGCTTAACACTGCTAGAAAAATCTAACGAGTGATCTATGTCTCTTGTTCTCAGCTGTGCTAACACAACTCCCAATGCAATGGATGATGCATCAACATGCACATGAAACTCTTTAGTCCAATCTCGGAAAACCAGAATGGGTGCAGTAACCATCTTTTGTTTCAGTGTGTGGAAGCTCTGTTGGAATTATTCTGTCCAGCTAAACTGACAGTCTTTCTTCAACAACTTCTCCATAGGTGTTGTAATTTGGGCATATCCTTTAATGAATTTTATGTAATATACAGTATGTCCTAGCGTAATGCGCAATTGTTTGACTAAAGTAGGAGGTGGCAGGTCATCAATAATAGAAATTTTAGAGGGATCCACCAGCAGTCCCTTCTTACACACAATATGCCCTAACAACACTCCAAATGGTGAGAAGAAGATGCACTTCTTCAAATTCAAATAAATTTGACACTACCTGCACTTATCCAACATTAGTTTTAGGCATTCAATATGGTTTTTCAACAAACTAAACACAGTCTAGTCATCAAAATATGCTTCTAAAAAATTATGCAAAAATTCTTTAAATGCTTCAACCACCACGCTGGAGAAGATGGTTGGGGCATTCTTTAGTCCAAATGGCATCATTGTATATTGGTAAGATCCCCATTCTGTTGCAAATGTGGTCTTGTGGCAATCCTCCTTGGCAATTCAAATTTGATGATATCCTGAGAATCCATCTATAAAAGAATACACCTCCTGGCCTCCCACATTATCTAGCACTTCGTCAGTGAATGGTGTAGGGAAGGGTTCATGCAGGCAAGCATCGTTCATCTTTCTGAGATCTACGTAGATCCTGATTTCTCCTATCTTCTTGTCTTGCACCACCATAGGACTAATCCATTTAGACTCTTCAACAGGTTCAATAATACCTACTTCTAGCATTCTGTCAAGCTCAAGCTTCACTTTTTACTTATACTTCAGGTTCAATCTATAGGGTCTTTTCTTGACTGGCTTCGCATCTGGTTTCAAAGGTATCCTCATCTCTCCCATAGGTCCTTTGATTCCCTTCATATCAGTGAACTTGGTTGGAAACAAGTCATGATATTCCTGCAATAGCTCTGTAATCTTGTCAATTGTAGTAGCATCCCAATAATCTCCAACATTGGCAAGCTTCGGTGTCTCCTTTGTTCTAATATTGACCTTTTTTATCTTGATTGGCTGACCAATAAATGGTATCTCATCTCCTAGTCCTTCCACATCTCTTTAGCCTTTCGTTTCAGTGATGTTTATCTTCCTAGGATCATCATCTTCATCGACATTGATGTTGTAGCAGCCCTGCAATTTCTGGAGAGGCACAGTCCATTCGTCCTCTTCTTGTTCCATAGGGGGGTTAGATGCCTCTTCGAATACTTTTTGACTCACAATATATAATGCTTGGTCTACTTAAGGGTTTTCACTCTCAAATAGAAAGGTGGTGATAAAATTCTGAATCATACCTTCCCAATTTGCAGTGACAAGGCGCAGCTCCGCTTGAAGGTACCAATTGATAGGGGTCATGTCCAGTGTGTTAATGAATCTTTGCACCCATTTCTCTCGAGGAATGTCACTCCAGGCTTCTTCACAGCTTCGCACATGGTCCTTTGAGAAACTTCAGTCTGTGTACCTCACTTCGCAGCTTTCTCCTTGGGCTGAGAACCACATTATCATCAAGGTTCGACATTGTACCCAGTCTGTAATATTGATTTTATGTGTTCCCCACCATCTTGTTGGTGTAGCTTTCATGGCCTCATCCATTGCCAACAGTCTTTGTTGCATTGGTACACTTGCTTCAAATTCCAACAAGAAGGTCTCTAATGGATTCAAACCATCAAAGGTGGGTAAGTTGTTCACCGTTGTACCAATCTAATGAACTTATCTGGTCAGCCTGGCACACCTTCTTGAGGATACTTCATACATCTGATTTTGCCAATTTTCCAGTGCTTCTTCTGAGTCTGATGAGCATATAGTGTCACTTCGCCAGCTGAGATTCCCATCAGCCATAGGATTAATGTAATCATGTTGTCTGGCTACCAGTTTGTAGATATTCTCCAATTCATATGTGTGGTATTCTTCTCTGATGGGTTCTGTGTATCTCTGACCTTCATCTGGATCTAAAGGTAAAATGACCCTTAGGCCGTCTCTTTCAAATTTCATACATCTCTTCTTAAAATCAACAACAATAGAGTTGTTGAAGGCCCAATCAATTCCTAACAGCACCGGGTAAGGGCAGTTGTCATCAACAATTTCAATGACCTCAAAATATGCAAAAGTCCTCACTCCGTCGATGTCCACAGGGACATGCTCCAGTCATCCAAATGGGCTAACAACTCACTGATTAGCCATCCTAAGCCTTATAGGGCAATAGAATAACTTCTGTTTTCCCATCAGTGCCCAAGTTTTCTTTGTCATGACATTAACCTCCAACCCTAAGTCGAGGACCACATAGTCTATGTCATACTCTCCTATCTGAGCATTGAAGTGTAATTCTTTGTTTGTCCTTCTCATTTTCCCAATTTGGTGTACTTCCCTATTCAGCAAGGGGTCTATCTTTCCTAGCTCATATTTCTTGATTAAATTCTGAAGTTCCCTTGCAATGTTTTCATCCTGGATTAGCTTAATACAAGTATATAAAAATTCCATGAGCTTGCTTACCTTTTTTCCCTCTCTCGGCGAAGCAGACTGATCGAATACTGGTGTCATTCCATATTCTCTTACTTCTAGCCATGTTCTTGATGATGAGCTTTGATCTCTTCTGAATTATTTCCTTGCATCTTCAAATGTTCATCTTTCTTTCTTGGCATCAAAAGTTTGAGTCTTCTTCGCAGCTTTTCTGACTCCTGAGTCTTCTGTAGTCTTTCCCTGGGTCACTTTATCTTCTCCTGTAACAGTGCCTCCTCAAGTAATAACAATGACTCGTGGGTCTTCTCTGCGAGGTTCAACATATATCAATTGCACTTGTGGGTTATGCTGAGGTCCTTGTCTTTCTTGAAGCTTAGCCAACAACATAGGGAAATCTTCTATAACATGCTCAAAAGAATTGCAATAACTGCAAGTAGTACAAGGGTTCTGAAAATCCCTTGCTAGATGTCCTAGTTGCGTGCAGTTATAGCAAATTAGATGTCCTTAGCCTCAACCCATTCCTCCTCGTCGTCCTCATCCTCTGTATCCACTGTGAGGATTGAAGTTTCCTCTTCCCGAGGAGTTGTATTGCGTAGTGTTTCCTTCTTGTTGTACTTTGCCTTCGATCTTGTATACATCTCTTAACCTTTCATGCATGAGGTCATAGGCCCTACAGTCTCGATCATCATGCCCTACTGACTTATAGAAGGTGCAATATAGGTTTGCGGGTGTCTGAATATAATTTTACATGTAATAGCACTCACCAGGGCGATGTCGATTTATGCATGCTTCACACTAGAGTAATGTGACTTGCTTCAAGGGGCTCGAAGCTCCTGAGGCCAAATATTCATGAAATACAGGGCAGTGTTCCTTATCATGGCCCTTTGTTCTGCATCTGACACACCAGATGTCTTCTCTTTTGTCCTTTCCCTTATCCATTTTTATGTCTTCGACCTGTAAAGACAAACTGGTCAACTAGCTCAAGATCTGGCTCATACCTGAGCTGAATTCTCCCATAGGGGCTGATTCAAGCTTCATGGTCATCTCCAATGCCTCAGACTACGAAGCAATTTTCTGTTGCATTAGAGGAACTATGATATGTGGTAATAGCGCAACGATGAACCATTCTTTGTTCTGTTCATCTGGGATCTTAAAAGTTAATCGGCCTGTTAAGGTCTTGAATCTCTGATCGAATTCCCAGACAGGTTCGACAACCTTCTGTTTGGTCTCCTTCAGCTCTGTAATACATTGTGACTCTGATTTGGGTTTCTTGAATTCTGCAATCAACGCGTTCTTGATCTCATTCAGTGGTTGGGGCTGTGCAAGTCCTTGGAAAAGCTTCATGTACCAGCTCAGTGCGCGATCTCTAAGAGTAGTGTTGAACTAGGTTATTTTGATAGCCTCATTAGTGACATTCTTAATATTCCAGACGGCTTCACACATGAACCAATGTTGATCTGGGTCTTCAGATCCATCCCCTCTAAAGATAGGGAACCTCATCTCATCTTCCATAGAGCTACCTAGGTTTCATGTCTGAGTAGATGCTAAACTGCTAATAGTAACACTCTCAGGACTCTGATGACTCTGATTGCCTAGTGCTGTTAAAACAACAGGAGGGTTAATGATACTTACTTCAGCAGTCTGTGCAGTTCCTGAGTTTTTTGGCTCATCCTGGCAAAGTTCTTCAGTTGCTCCTTCCTCTAGCCTAGAGGGTTCTAGACATTCTTCATTTGTTAGATCTGCCTCTTCCCCACTCTAGAAACCTTCTTCTCCATAGTTTTGCTTGAATAGGTTCTCAAGGTGAACCCCTCTAAACACTCTCCCAATGCGCATATGTCCAGCTTCTGTGTTGTCGTCGTCGTTGTCCGAATTTTTGAACATTAGCTTTTATGGCTTCAACCAATCTACTGTATATTTAGAATGTTCTTCTCATGCAAGAGCATCTTGATTCTTAACTTCAAAAAATGAAAAAATTTCCCTCTGGGTCCTTTGAAAAAGTATCTCTCGGCTTGGATATACGATTCTACTCTATCAACAACAAATTTGGTGATATACCCTCCAATGGTAATATCAAACCAATGATCTACTGCTCTGGATACATCGTTGTCGACTCTTTTAACCTTCTGGATCAGTGTCGGCATCCAAACCACAGGGGGTCTATATCTGATCTCGAACTGGGTATAATCTAACCTAGCCAACCACTCAAACAACTCTTGATGGATTCCTCCAAAGAAGATCTCGTGGATGTCGGTGAAAATGTATCTTTGTAGCCAATCTTCAGTACTCAGCTTAGGGTTCTTGTTTTGGGCTTCAGCGAAGTCCCTCTCTTGATCTTCTATCCACTTTTGAATCTCTGTCTTCAATGGGAACCACCTTGGCATTCCCTCACGAATATTCCTATCCCAACAATGGAACCATTTGTTGGTACAGGGGCAGATGCAAGGTTCACTCCAAGAGTGCACCAACAAGCCCTAACTACTAGCCCTTTCAACAACACCTGGAAAGCAGATGTAGTCTCACCTGAAGTAGCTATGGGGGGGTTGCAGGACCGAGATGTCTACAACCAGCAGAATATCAAGTGGATCTTAACACAATACAACACAGTATACCTAGCTCACTTATCACTAAAATCTACTCCAAATTCTATATATCTGATCTAATACAATAATGCAATAGTAGTATATCAAAGACAAAGATAAAGCATCAATCATACACACCTGACACCAGATATACGTGGTTCACCCTCTCCCTAGGGCTACGTCCACAGAACTGTGCTTATGATATATTAAGGTAAAGCTTACAGTTCTTGTCTGCGCTCTCTTCTAGTAGATCTTCTTCTTCTTCTCTCTTTCTCTCCCCCTCCTGCGCACCCAGCTGCAGGATTTGATCTTCGCACCTAGCTGAAGATATTACAATGCCAGAAGGCTCTTACTCTCAACACTTCTCTCACTCACAATAGAATATTCTCTCAATGAACAACAATCAATAAAAATGGTCAACAACAGCACCGAACTGACCTAGGTTCTCTCGACCTCTATTTATACAATATAGTCCCTCACTAAAAGCCTTAGGTCGAGACCTAGGTGTCAAAACCCTAGATATACAAACCCTAGGTGTCTAAAACCCTAGGTCAACTTGATCCTCTTTTCCCAAGCTTCGCCATCATGTCTCTCATTTCTTCTCACTCGGTGCTAACAGTGGATTTTCCCGCTATCTGAGTTGTCCTTGATCCATATAGCTTGCTTATATGTCATCCTTGATCTCCTCATCCAACGACTATATTTCTTGGGCTTCGCTCTTTATTTTCTGCTCTTTTTCTTACTTCGACCCAGTAACAATCACTGTGCCTCCCGCGAAGTTCGCATTTTACCTCTTATTCCTTGATCTTCGCTTGATTCCATACCAAAGGGCCAACAGTTCCCTTCATTTATTCCTGCACCTCCATCCTCGATGTGGTCGTCCATACTTCGGCTGTCGTCACAGTATTTTGTCGATAGTTGAATGCAGTCTGTTCGGAACTGACCATTCAAGATGTTACTCCAGGTAGTGTCTAGTTCTGGTCCTTCCTTGTCGACCCCCTCATTAGAGATTATGTCCACCAGTACATTTGCTTACCTCCGTACCCAGCGCAACTCCACTGTGATCCTCGTCTGCAAGTGCTCCTGAAGTTTTTGAAAGGAGTGTGCCAAGCACCAGTGCCTCTTGATTTTGCCCACTCTAGTCCTGTTTTGGAGTCTCCTTACTGTGTTGATAACCAACGTGGAATCTCCTTCCACTATGGTTTTTGTCATCCCTTCCCGGCTTAGAATCTCGAGGTCGGTCTCTAGGGCTCTAAATTCCATGGCGTTGTTGGTTGAGTCTCCCAGACTCCCAGCGTACAGTTGGATGATATTTCATTTACTGTCCCTGATTACTCCTCCCATTCTTGTCCATCCTGGGTTACCTTTCGCCGCCCCGTCAAAATTTAGCTTAAGGGAGCCTACTGGTGGTGGTTTCCAGTTGTGCTCACCTACTTGGAGTTACGATGGCTATCTTACATGATTGGGGTTGCGTCCATCTTTCAGGTGGAAGGATTCTAGAATTCAGGAGTCTCGGTCTGTGAGTTGCGCTCTTCCTGTCTGGCAGTTGCGGCTCTGTACCATTTCTCTTGTCATGGAGATTATTGTCTCCTTGATCTTCCCTTCTAGCCAACTTTGGTTCCTGAATATGCGTTGGTTCTTTTCCTTTCATATTGCCCATATGATCATTCCTGGGATGAGGGTCCAACAGAGATTCACCTCTTCATTTTTCGTTGTAGTTCTCTTTCCAGATGTTGATAGTTACAGAGATGTTACCTCGGATCCTATTGGACTGTCAGAAGATACCTACCGCCTAGTCCCAAATTTCTTCTGTGTAGGTGCATTCGTCAAGGAGATGGTTCATTGTCTCTTCCTTGGCTTGACAGAGGTGACATCTGGAAGGACCTATGAATCCCCTTTTCCTTAGGTTTTCCCAAGTTAGAATTCAGTTGTGGAGTATTAACCATTAGAAAAAAATTATTTTTGGCCAATGGGGGTTGTTCCAAAGCTTATCCCATTGTTGCGCCGAGTCTTCTTGGTCCTAGTCCACGATATAGTGTCAGAATTCTTTTAGATTGAATTCCCCGCCGTCTTTTTGTCCCCATCTCAACTGGTTATTTCCTTCCTTGACTACTATTTTTTCATCTCCCCAATTCCTCCTCCACTTCTTTTACTGTTGTTGCAGTTTGGTCTCTATTTTGTGGAGTGAGAGTATCCAAGATTCTCCATTTGTTGCTATCTGTTTCTTGTTTCCAATAATGGTAGACTCTGGTTTTACCTTGTGTAATCAGATCCTCTTGGAGTTCCTCCCTATCTGGGTTCTCCATTCTAGGTTCCTGTTGCCAGGCATCCTCCCAGAATCTGGTTGTTCTTCCATTCCTTACTTCCCAAAGCTATGTGTCTGAATCCAAGCTTTGTTGCGCCAGGCTAGGTTCCAGATGGTTGAACCTTCCCTGGTGCCTCTGAAGCAGATTTTGTCCTGGTCGCTTATGTCCGGGGCATACTATGCCTTCCACAGGCTTACCCATGGTGTAGTAGTTTCTTTGACCCAGCGCCACCAGAGTTTTGCCCCGTAGGTATCATTGGTCACTTGTGGTTCTTGTAACCCCAGGACTCCTTTTCTTTTTGGTTTACAGACCTTCTCCCAAGCCACCAGGGCCCATTTTTTCTTTGATTCTGCTCCTTGCCATTGGAAGTACCTTTGGATGGTTCTTATTTTTTGTAGTATCCCCTAGGGGGTTGGGAAAATGGACATCATAAAGGTTGAAATTTCTTGCAAAACAGACTTGGTTAGAATAAGTCTGTCAGCTAGGTTGAGGGATCTGTACGTCCATTTTTTGACCCTCTCCTGTAACTTGTTGATTATTCCTTCCCAGGTTGACATTTTGTAAGATTTGTCTGCCAGGGGAATGCCCAAGTACTTAGTTGAGAGTGCTTTGCGTTCAAAGCCCAAAATGTTGGCCAAATTTCTTTGGATTGCGGGGTTGGTATTGAAGAAGAAGATCATAGATTTGTAATGGTTGATCTTTGCACCCAAGGCTTCCCCAAACTCTTCTAGGATTCATTTGTAGGATTTTTCTTCCTTGACCGTGGGTATGCCATGAAGTAAGGTGTCATCCACAAACTGTTGGTGTGTGGAAGTAGGGAAATTTTCAAAAGTTTTGATACCCGTTATTTCACCTGTTGCAGTTGCACTTTTTATGCTTCGACTGAGACCTTACATCATCAGAATGAACAGGAAGGGGGCAATGGGTCTCCTTGTCTAATGCCTCTCATGGGCCAGAAAGGTTTGGCAGAGGCTCCATTTATTAGTAGTGAGTAGCTTGTTGTGGATACTAGGCTGACTATCCAGCTGATCCAGTGCTGGGTGAAACCAAAAGCTTCCAAAGTCTTGACCATATAGTGCCAGCTAATTTTGTCATAAGATTTTGCTAGGTCCAATTGTATTATCATTCCCCCTCTCTTTTGAAGCTTCGGGGTGTGTATAAGCTCGTGGGCATGGATGATATTGTCCATTATTTGTATTCCTTCCATGAAGCCTACCTGTTCTTGTGAGACCAATGTGGGTAGGAGGGGTTTCAATATATTTTCTATAACCTTGGAGATTATCTTATAAACCACATTGCACAGTGCTATAGGTCTATAACAATCAAGGTTTTTGGCTTCGTTTTCTTTGGGGATTAGTGTAGTCATTGTAGCATTTAGTGCTTTTAGAATGGAGGCTGACCTTCTGGAGTCTTCCACTACCCTATAAACGTCGTGTTTGAAAATTTCCCAGCAGGCTTTGAAGAAATCCACTATGAATCCATTTGGACCCAGGTCCTTCCCATTAGGCATTTCCTAGAGTACTTGGTCAATTTCCTCCTCATAAATGGGTTTGTTTAGGTTGTTATTTTGTTCCCCAGTGACTAGGCGGGGGATATGCTAGATTATCCTTTGTATGGCCTCCGTTCTGTCCTAGTTGGGTTCCTGGGATATCCCGTAGAAGTGGTTTACCAGAGTAGTTTCGATATTCTTATGTGACTCTCTCTCTATTCCATCCTGGACTTTAATCTTCAGGATTTTGTTATGGGCTCTTCTGACCATGGTTGTTCTATGAAAAAACTTGGTGTTCCACTCTCCTTCCCTTAGCCATCCGATATGGTACTTTTTTCACCAAAGTGTTTCTTCTTGCTGGCATCGAGCTTCCCATTCATGGGTCATCTTGAGCTCCTCCTTTTTCTGATCCTCCGTATAGCCCTTCGAAATGCAGGTTTCCTGGAGTTTTTTCATTTTTTCTTCTATGTTGTTTTTCTCTTGGTTTATATTCCCAAAAGTGTCCTTGTTCCACTCCTTGAGCTTATATTTGATGTACTTTAGTTTCTTATAGAGTTTGAACATCCTTGTCCCTTGCTCTAGTTGCTCCTCCCGCCACCACTATTTGATTCTTTCCTTGAAAGTCAGGTGTTCAATCCAGAATTTCTCAAATCTGAAGGGTCTATTCTTTGGTGTGGTTTGGAATCCTGCTTCCAGTTGCACTAGCCAGTGATCAGGTCCCCCCCAGGGAAGGATGTTGCAATATAAGGTTATCCCCTGCATAATGATTGAATCTGATAATAGGAATGTGTCGAGTATTGTTGCTACCTGATACTGGTTCATCCGTTTATTGTTCCAAGTGAACTAGCCATTATTAGTTTTGAGGTCTACCATCTCCGCTATGTCTATGAACTTTGAGAATTCTTTCGCATCCCTATCCAATCTTCTGGTACCTCCTTTTTTCTCCACAAGTGTCGTGATGATGTTGAAGTCCCCGACCAGGATCCATTGGAGGTTGTTGGATTGGGTTTTAAGGTCTTATAGGTATCGTATCATTCTTCTCTTTTCCTTTGACACCTGGGTCCCATACACATTAGTGCATAGAATCACCTCTATGTTTCCAATGATTTGCATGTGTACCATAAGGGTGTGCCTGGTCACTTCGACTGCTATTAGGCTCAGTACTTATGGGTTCCACAAGGTGAGAATACCTCCTGCCATTTGGTGGCCTTCAATAGCCATCATCTTGTACTTGCGCCATTGTTGTTTACTGATTGCCCCCATTCTGTATGTAGTGCATTTTGTCTCCTGAATGAAACAAAGATCTGGTTGTTCCTGCTTTAGTCTATCTCTAAGGATTCTTTGTTTTCTCGAGTTGTTTAGGCCTCTTATATTCCAAGTTATAACCTTAATTTAAACATGTGGGGGGGTTTGGGAAAGAGTTTCTTGATCTTACCCGAGTTTATCAGTAGCGCTCCAAGCTCCTATAGGGATACACTATTTGATTTCCTTCCTTTTTTCCTCCTCGTCTGCTTGGGTGAGAGTTGTGGTTGTCCCTCGTCGGCTTTGACTCCTAGGTGTCCTATCTCCCCATGTGTGCACTTTATTCCTCTAGCTTTGGCTTCCTCCCTTAGGAGAAACAGGTACTGAATGCGATCAAGTTGCTCTGTTGGTATGTTGTCTACTCCCTGTCTTTTCCATTGCTCCAGTATTTTGGGAGATCTATCCCTTCCTTTTCCACAAGGTCTCTGAGATTAGGATATGATTTGGCTACTTCGCTTGGGGTCATTTCCGCATCTCCTCTGCTTCTTGCATAGGGGTGTTGTCATCTTTGGTTTCTCCATCCATCAAGGTTGTGAAACTCCCCTATTTCTTCTTGTTACTTGGCCGATCGGTGGGCTCGTTTGTTGCTTGTTCTCTGACTTCTTGAGATTTTTCCGAATCCTTTTCTTCTTCTGCCCCTTTATTGGTTTTGTCCCTTCCTTTTGTTTTATTCTGGGTCTCTAGGTTATTTCCTGCTGGGGTTTTACTCTGCTTTTTGTTTGCTCTGCTTCTGGGGTTTATTTTTATAAACCCATCCTCATCCTGCTGTGGTTTGGGGTTTTTCACTTCCTGTTTTTTATTAAGAGGGTATTCTCTGATCAGGTGGCCATGTTCATGGCATCTTCTGCATCTGAAGGGGATATGTTCATAATCTATGTTTTGTATCCATTCCTTATCCCTGAATTCCAGACTTATGGCTTTTGGGAGTGCTCCGGACACATCCATCTCTATGTAGATTCTTGCATAAGATGTATATCTCCCTTTTAGGGTGGCTTCTGAGTTCTTCACATATTTCCCCAGTTTGTTTCCTATTGCTTCAAAAGTAGAGGGCAACCAGTAGTTTAAAGGTAAGGAATAAAATATCAGACAGACCGACACCTTTTTGAAAGTCTCTTTTTCTGGGGAGAAATTTTCCTTCCATGGCTACATTTATAGTCCTGTTGAGGCATGGAAGTATGGACCTCCCTCAAAGAATCTATCCCTCTCCTCCAGGTTCATGAATACTGCTATGAAGAAGCATTTTGAGCCCAGGTGGAGCTCCACTTCTCTGTTTGGCTTCCAGTGATATTTAATCCAGTTGCGCAACATTCTTTCTATGGGCCATAAACCCATGAACTTACAAATTAGCACATGCATCTTCATCTGGTTCCTCTAGAGTTGCGTTTGCAGATCCTCCAATATCACCTTTGGTATCATTTTTGTTTTGGGTTTGCATGGGTTGCGCCCTTATGTCTCATTGGCTTCGTTGTGTCTTACACCTCACTCTGAGTTTATCTGGAGTCTTCTCCCATGCACTTTCTTTTTCCCTGGTTCCTTTCCTAACCTTTTTCTGGGTCTGATCCTGAGGTGTGTGTCATTGGTGCCTTGAAAACTACGCCTCTTGGCCCTTTCCCTCTATCCACCACTACCTGTTAGTATGACAGGGTATCCTTACCCCCCCCTTTGGTGCTCATGCTATCCTCTGCTATGGTCGCAGATGCCAAACCCTAGCTTGCAGTTGCTCCAAACACTGTTGATTTTTTTTTTTTTTTGAAAAAATTGAAAACAGATGAAAAAATTAGCATTTAAAAAAATAATGTGGATACATTACAGATAATAAGATTTAAAATATCAAAAAATAACCTAAAAATGGAGGGGGTGCTACCAATAGCACAACTTTTCAAAACAAGGTAAAAAATGTGAACCTCGGAAAAAAGAGAACTTTGTAGAGTTCTTGTGAAGTTGGTAACTATGTTCCTACTCACTTGAAACATGTGTGGACAACATAGGGAAGTGTTATTTTTGAACTTATATGTTTGGATTACCTTGAACATCTTTATATGCATGGATTACCTTACAAATATTTTTACGCTATTAAGCAACTCAACAATGAATTATAAACCTATCCTTTTTTCTCTGCAATATATAGTTTGTAATATGCTCTTTGATATATTTCTCATCGAAATATATTTCAAAGAAATTGTTCTTTGGAGTCGTTTTGGGCTAGCATGATTATTCGAATCTCCATCCATAAAAATTATGTTCTCTACTTGTCCCATTAGATTATCTATTGGAATCATTTGAATATTTGGAATTAATAGTCATCTTTCATGGCAAGGAAAAAATGATACTTTGTTGAAAATTTTTGGATGTAATTTCTGAGATTGAAAAGCTTGGTGTTTACAAATGTCCAAAGGACTTATTCATGGTAGGGAGTCCGGAGATGTTGAGTGTCGATGGAATTTTTCATGTGAATGATTTAAAATCTGTTTGGGCTATGGGTTTCCATCAACTTGTGTTGTTGGGTTCCTAGAAATGTGTAATTGTTTCACCAAATGAAAGGAAACATTTATATATATCGACCAGATTAGATAATTTTGCTACAAATTATCCACTTGATTATCAATTCTGACAACCTTGCTTATTTTTCCTTTCAGATTGTGAACTTTACCCTGGGAATCTTGTTATTGGGCCTTATTTCAAATGGTTGACCTATCTTGCCCAACTCTTTTCCTGAACTTTCACTAAAAATTATTTTTCAAAATGTTCATGATTTATATCATGCTACCAAGATTACAAGCCTATCTTTCAAGGAATTCTTCATTTAATGGCTAATGTAGTGTGTTTTTTATTTTTCTCTTAGTTTAGTGAAGTTACTTTCTTTATTTTAATTTGTACATAATTTTACTCCCTTCTTTGCTTAATTTTTCAATCATGGAAGTGGGTTCATTTTATTACACCATCAGGGGTTAATGATACAATCATTGCATGATCTGGATCAATAATCAAAATGGAAGTGAATATGTTGGTAAAAAATATCAATGCAATTCCTGAGTTTGAGATTCCGATGTCTTCAAAACTTTATTTCACTAAGATCTTATCCATGTAAATAAGCTCAAAGGAGTGAATTCTTGAATTTATCCTTGGGCATTTCAAGAATCCGAATTGTTGTTACCGAAAAATCTCAAATTTGTTGGAACATTAAGCTTGATTGGATATTGATTTTCTTTATCAATGCTCATCATAATCTTGATGATTTTGGTTTCTAGATTATGTCTTGGTAATGGAAATATTTCTTAATGGGTATTAAGCTTGTGTGAAAATTTTATTTGATAAAGTTTTTACCCTTATTTCAATTGATGGATACAAAATGTAATTTTTTGTGTAAATATTATTTCTACTATGTTGTTGTGTTAGATTTCTCCCACGCTATTGGGTCTACTTTTTTTTTTCACATTTTCATTTTTGGGTTTTTTTTTTTT
>JASDQU010507869.1:8803-34221 GCA_032191745.1 Picea mariana | reverse complement strand
TTGTGTGCAAGGATTTACCTAATTTTTGGAATGAAAGATTAATTTTATATATTATTTAATAGGGTCAACATATTATCTATATAAATAATTTTGTGGAAGGTTTTAGCTAAATAATGTTTTAGAAGGAAATACCAATTATATATATATAAACGATATTATGTAAATATATTACTAATTATACTTCACCATGATTATCGTGATTATCTCAGCAAAAATTATGAACATATTTTAATCGAATTCATGTTCGTCCAAATTTGTGGTATTATTTTTGGTGTATATACATTCGCAGGAACATCTTTATTCGTGCGAATATACTTCCACCAGAATTCTCAACCCTACTTGTAATTTGTTATTTTCTGGTTCGGTAAATTGATTAATACGTTAGTTTGAAACTTTTCATATGTTTCTTTTATTTTAATGTTTTTTCTCTTTTTTCCTCATAGTGAGACACATTAGCATGCTTTTACCCATGAACATAATTCAACCTTTAAAACTCAAGGCGAAAGGGTTTAGCAAGGGTTAAACATCATGAGATTTTCCAAATAAATTTTACACAAAGTGTTAAGGAAAGAGACCTGAAAAAATGTTGCATATCACCAGTTAGTCATTAAAAAGGGTGCCTTCTAATCTATCACTTCGTCTGGTCTCAGATCCAGCACCTGATATGGCACTCAATCAGGCCCTCAGTCCAGACCTTGAAACAATAAAAATTTTTAGAAAGAAAACAAATACATTACAGGCATTTAACAACTTGAGGAAGGGTCAAGCCTGAAGGAAGGGATAGAAGATGAACACAGAGGTTTTATGAAGTTTGAGCTAAGGCTGCAACCCTCAAATCATTCACCCATTAAATACCACACAAATCAAGGAAAAGCACGGAGATAACCACTCAATTTTGGGGTTGTTTTCTACAGGCCAGCAAGGAACCCAATCATGAACAGAGATGCAACTAGAAACAGTACTCATCCTGTGGACCACGTCTCGGGATTTACTATTTGGGTAGTGTATGACACCCAAAACTTCTGTGAAACGTGACCAAGCATGGTGGTTTATGGCTGACCCATATGGGGGTTCTATCTGGACTTCCCTCAACAACACAAAGGATAAAGGATGATAAGAAATCATGTAATGGACACATAGAGACACCAGGAGAATACTGGGCGAAGTAAGAGTAAAGCACAAGGGAGATCATGCAAATGCCCAGGGTGAGGAGTGAAATCGTTGGGATATTTGCACCATATGATTTTTTCTAAGTGCAGAGGAGAGTGACACACATATGCTCAGAATAATGGGCGTTTGGGATTGAACAACGGGCAACTCCTTGGGCGTAGGAAACAACACGTGAGTGGTTAACCACTCACGGATATCGAGAGGAAAATTTCCAGATCGTAAGGATGAAGAGGTGAACATGGCACGAGAGGGAGAGGCTGAGTGAAATTACTTGGGACAAGTATAACCAAAAAAAATTGAACTGGGTATGAGGGCGCAGAGTCAAATCCTTTCCTCAACATAGTAGGATGGTATTATAGTCAAGGATCAAGCATTTAAATTGAACATGGGTAATGGGAGGGAGACAGTGGATGAATTTGAATCTAGAAAGGGAAATCTATATAATCTTTTATCCACCAAATAAAACAAGCATGCCCAATTATACAGAAGCCATTTCAATTCATAAACATATAAATTCACATATACAACATTTAACTAAATTACACATAACTAAATACATGTGTACTGTAACCGAAGGGAGAATAGTCTAAGTTGTTTCCCCATGCTTATGCTCCGTCCAACTCCTTGCTGACTAACCATTGAGACCTCATCGGTACCTCTGAGCCAACACTAGGGGTATTATTCTTCTCCATGAGCCCCCCAAGCCGCAAAGGGGCCAATCAAACAACCATTGAATAAGCTAGTGCCCAGCTCGCTTCTCAAGGTCGATCTAAACCTTCCATGCTCGGATTGGCATCTTAGACCCTTATAATTGACTTAGTAGCTTGCCTTAACTAGACTTTGATTAACTTGTCCTTACTTGGCTTAGCTTCTGAGCCCGCCTTGATTGACTACTTAGCTTGCCTTTGTTTCCTCTATTGTTGGTGCTTACACTGTTGCACTCCTATCCGAGCTGGGTATCCCAACTCCTACAAGAAAAATCCAGTCAAGAAAAATCTGGTAGCATAACCTTATGCTGGCCAAAAAGTGCTCCTTCCTCCGTCCCCGCCATTTCTTTTATGGATTTCATCTTATTTACCTTTCCATTTACATATTAAATTATTTTTATTAATAATTAATTAGGAAATATTCTCCCCCGTACACTTGTTATCAAATCCCTTAGTTGCACCAGAAATTCATTTAATATATTTAATTAAATTTCTCAATTTCTCTCACCCACCTAAAATCATTCATACAAACACTCATTGTTGTCCCTTTATTCCCGCAATTTCCTTTAATGACTAACACCCTTCTTAAAGTTTAGTTTAGTTCATTTTAGGAAATTTCTCTAGACTAGATTCATTTCTATGTTCCACATTCCTTTTGCATTTATTTTCCTCTTTTTATCTAAGTTCGAATTTAGCAAGTTTTGCACATAAACAACAATTAAATTTTTAGATAATTTAATCCTCCTTTAAATTATAAATTTAATTTCCCCCCATTTACTTTTCTTCATACCCCTGTTATTAATTGTTTTTTATTCCTCTTATCCTACTTAGACCTAGGCTTCAAATTCAACTAGGATTAACGATATTTTTAAGGGAGAGGTTATAATTTAATAAACTTTACTCATTCATAATTAATTTAAGGCTGACCAAGTCAAGATAAGATATTTTTTTTCTAGGCACCTAGGTTCATTGACTCACCTATTTTTAAACTTCGTGTTGTTCCCTTTAAGATGCACTACGTGCTCCAAGGGTGTCACTTGCCTTATTCATGTTCCAATTACGCGATGTGCCCTTCAAGACGCACTACGTTCTCCAAGGGTGCCACTTTTCTTTTGACTGATTTTGGTAGAAGTCTAACCTTTGGAGTCAAAACTCCATCAGGCGACCTTGTGAGAGACTAAAGGCATCTAAGGAATAAGGACTATGCCTTATTGCGCACCCTTTAGAATCATCATGAGCGACTATCAGGGTATGCCCTTACGACATCGTGTTGACGGGTGTAAATGACACACTGTCAACTGGAAGTTTAGATCCAAACCAGGGTTGTCTAATTAACCCAAGTCGTTTGGTATGATCTGACCCGAGGGGTTTAATGTCTCTGTTAGCCAACTAAAGTCCTAAAAACGGTAAAAGAAATAAATAATCTAAATCTATGGTTCTAACAAATGATATATTAATTACTAATGTTTATTAAAAAGAAACATGAATATACAAATGATTATAAACAAACTGTATACAGTTTACAAGGTTTACTTGAAATCTTGTAAAAATGAATGTTCATAATAATGTTTCAAAATAAGATAAAGTAAGAACATAAATCTTTTGTTTTTTTAATGTTTAAAGATTTTAAACTAATAAATAATAAGCAAATACAATTGAAACAATGACACAGAAATAGTCAAAGCTAATTAATGCAATCATCGTCTCATTCATATATAAATAAATCTGAATAAAAAAAAGCAATGCACCTACTAACCTCTCACTGATGAGTAGTACTAAAATAAATTCATCTCTTTGTATTTGTATGAGCTCCTCTTAACCCGTGTCAAGTGTAAAACTATGACAAAAGCAAGCATAATACTTTTTAAAGAAATTCAAGGAAGTGTTTCATATTCTGGAGCGAGTTTATAATGACAGAAAGAAAAATAATTATATATCTTATGACCTTGAAATGTCCAATAACTGAAAATGAAAGAAATTTCGATTCTCAGGAATGGTGTTACCAGCTATCTAGCATCATATGTAAACTCAAAATACTTGAATACATGATCAGTCACAGATATAAACTAAACCAAAAAATAATGAACCATATAAATGAAAACATAACATGAAAAATTATATGCAGAATAGTCTAAATCTAGTTCAATACAAATAAACTTTCATATTTAGAAATTATATGATAAACAATATTAACATTGCACAATCTACAAAAGAACAAAATCCAAAGAGTAAACTGTTTTCTCATATAGTTTCAACAAAATATGTTAATCATATAGTCCAGGAAGAACTTTTGGGATAATAGACTCTTAAAGATTGAAAAAATTAATATATAAATGATAGCAATTAACCATGTATTGATAAAATAGACTAAATCTAATTTAAATGAATGCATAATCAATTATTCAAAGAATATGAAGATATTATAATGAAAATAAAACCATTTTACTCACAAGACAAAAGTCATTAAGCAACTTGGAATTCCATATTCTTCTTTGAAAATATTTGTCCATTCTCCCAAAGATTCCAACCATCTGTTACTCCATTCAAAAAAAAAAAAAAAGTTTACAAAATAAACAATATACAAAAGAGAAAGGAAAAAAATCCTCCTCTCAATTTCTTGGATCTCCTTGGCTCTGAACTTTCTGATATATTTATACAATGAATGAACAGTGTGGGCATCATTAATAATTTCTGCCACCTGATATTTTCCTTGTAAAGAGACACAAATATCTCTCAAATCGTGCATTTTTTTGGGAAAATTTTGTAAGTGGGCTAAATGGGTCCATTTTGGAGATGGGTTTTCAACTGTTTCCTCAGATTCCTCACGGTTTGGCTGCAATCAGTCCCGCAAAATCGTCTGTCTATTCTTGACGCATTTCCAAATTTTATTTGTTCTTGCTCATAAATTTATTTGTAGCAATCCAATATTACTTTTGGATCAATCATATTGAATGTATTTAGATAATAAATCAAGCCATGATCATATCCATACCAACTAACTGATAATAGAAACTGAAGAAATTGAGCATAGGAATATTAGGACAATAAGATTGGTGGAAAAGGCCTCAAGCCATAATTTTCAACATTGTATTCATCTTAATGATACAAATATATAATACAATAATGAAACCACCTCAATTTTTCTCACATCGACACCTCATCAGGAGATAAGGTAGGAGGAGACAATATAGGAATCTAGAAACACACTTAGGATAACAACTATATCCTAGTATGTAAAATATACAAGTTGGTATGCTAAGACTTAATGATTGTATATGAGAAAGAGGCTAACATTCCCCCCCTCAATCATAATTCTGAGAAACAATACCAGCAAAGAAGGTGCATAAACTGGCATATATCCAACTCTTCATGTTGAAACTCCTGAGTTTAGCCACAATGGAGAACTGCCTGAAAACCCGCCAAATATGGATGCTGAGAAATCCGAAAAATCCCACTATGTAAACATGTGAGCCAGAAAGACAACAATTTTTTCACTGATGTGAAATCCAATATCATGAGAGAGAACAAAGAGAATTGAATCAGCTACAAGTCTTCCACATCCCTAAAAATGCCTGACAACTCAATCAATTCCAAGTTGCAATGCAGAAGGATCCATTTGTCCTATTCTAGGTCCAATGACCATCTTGGTGAACCAAATGTCCACATCATTGCTATCAAAATTAGCATCCCAATGTATGATTCAATATAGAACCATCATTCTGCCAAAGTCTACCATCTACAGACTGCAGTTTCCCATTTGAAAAATTTCATGCCCATCTGGCATACTTGATGTTTGTTGTTGTCAAAACTTTATGTCTGACAACCATATTCAATTTCATCATCAATTCCCCCCTTTTTCAGCTAAAAGGAGAGGGCACAAGTGGTTTCATGAACCATCATCACTGGAATTTTGAACTCCCCCCCTTAAGGTGAATGAGAGTTTCATTGTTATTCCATTTGTGTACAACTCAAAGTGGGCATGTGGAAACAACCACATGTTATCTCATCCCGTGAGGGCCATGCTTGAAAGCTATGCCATAAGGGTACCACTTTGAAGTTATATACACATTTCACTATCTGGTGCAAGACACGTCTTTACTCAAGATTGTATTCTTCAGTAAGAATTATATAATCGCTTGGTAGTTCATGACCATTCCCAAGGATCAATCCACTCATAGTGAATCTTCAATCTTGCAAGTTTCTTCAGTATTGAACATATATCTGAAGAATGGTTATGCTTGCCACAATGTTGGCAAGGATGGAGATCAAAACACTGGTTCTCCTTGTGACCAAATCGATTTCAATGTTGGCACTTAACATTCTGATATTCAACATTTGAAGGTGAATTTTCTTGAAGGAATCGAGCGCTCACAAAAAAAATTGTTTTGGAGTAATTTGGAATATGAAAACTATTTCTATTTTCATATCCTAAGCCATGTTGATTTCTATTGAAGTTTAATTCTTCCCAAGGCTTGATGATGGGATTAGAAATATCATGTTGTACTTGATGACGTGCTTCACATTTACTTTTACTTATACTTGTTGTATCACATTGTTCTTTGGCATCTTCTTCTTGCAATTCATCTTCATTGGAAATTACTTCTGAAGTTGTCTTGTTGATGTTCTCCTTTACTGACTGTTGATCATCATCATTATCATCATTATCGTCGTTATCATTATCTTCATAGAGAGGGTTGTTCTGAACAAAAACTAGTTCAAAATACTTCATTGGCTGTTGATTTTTAAGATTTATCAACTCATCATTCAAAAGTTGGGATTGTGCTTGAAGAAGTCTAACTTTAGCTTGCATCACTTGCAAACAAGTTAGTATTGATTGAAGAGTTGTGTTGTTCAATGTCATTGTGTTGTCTTCAGTGGTGTTTATTAGAGTGTTCAGAAACTCTAATAATTCATGAATTTACCCCATTTGAACATGCTCGCTTGAACCTCTCATTCACTTGCTCTTGTCTCTCGCTTGAATTTGTTTCACACTCACTTGTACTCACTCACTTGAACTTTTATTTCTTTCTTCCAAGAATTTGAGGATGTTGGTTACCACCGAAAATGCATCCAAACTTGTGATGTTTACAATGATTTGAGTTAAACTACTCAACCTTGTCAATTACAACTCAAAATTATAATGACTCTTTGGTGTCAGGCTCAACTGATAATGCACTGAAAATTACAATTCAACTCAATTTTATTTCGACACTTACAAAAAGAACTATTGCAAGTACATTACTTGTAGTTGATGTTGAAGTTGAAGTGATCGTCAAATTTGACTTCTTTGATGACGTTTTGAGTCCTTGAATATTAGGTGCTTGATGTGTCCATTTGTTGAAAGAATGCATCTTAATTGAGTACTTTGATTGCATTTGCTTGAATTTTATTAATTATGCGAGCTTGCATTTACTTAACTTGTTGTGTACTCCATGTGTGTGTAAAAATGTCAAAACTAGACATAAATCAAATCATAGAACAACCATGAAAAAATCACCAACACACACTATACAAGATGTACCTAAGATCCCCTTATTCAATTTCAGGCGGATCTAGGACACAATCACCACACAAAAAATAATATTTTTATTAATAAATATGTTTCATGAAACTTTCAACTAAGCTTCATTTCTCCTCATTCTACAAAATTCTCCATCCGATAACTACAAATAATTTTTACAACTGCCATTCTCTCTCCAAATGTTCCAAATCTTCCAAATCCCAAAGACTTTAGATTTGAGAGACCAAATCCTTGAATACAAAATTAGACAACATCAAATCTTCCTCTTTCACAAAGATTAAAAGATTACGATGCCACTTTTTCTTATGACTCCCAAAAAGAATATTTTCTTAAAATATTCTTCATATATTACTCCAATCACTCCAATCAATATAAAATATCACTTTTATCATCACACTTTATACTCCAAAAAACTTTTCATAAAGAATAAAATATTCTTTATAACTTATATGTTCCTCCAATTTTTATTTTTAAAAATGACTATATAAAAGTAAGTACGAATTTTAATTTGTATGCTATAAAGCATAAAATGTCACTTTAAAAAAAAATAACTTCTTAAAATTTGAGTGCGCTGAAGATCACATTTCCCATCGAATGTGAACAAGATCACGTGGGTATAGGGAAGTTTCTTTCACGAATCTTGCCATTGGGATTGAGATCTTTGGTGTGAACTTTGCCTCAGTTTCCTACTGATTACGATTCTTCTAGAGCTCTTGGTTGACAGGAAATATAGAGGACGATCAAAAATTATCTTGAGCACAGATCTAAGGCAGAATGTCATGGATCAATCTTCTCATGAGTGGATAAAACCATCAATCAAAAAAATAAAGAACCATGGGACAGATCATTGGCATTTTTTATTCATGCTTTGATGTCATGGTTGAAAAATTATTGTTGTTGCTAGATTCTTCTATGGAATCATGAACCATCACAAGATCGATATGAGGATGAAAAGATCACAGGGTCATTCTATTAATACACATTGTGTAATGTGCACCAGCTTAAAATTATTAATGAGATTTTACTCAGTTTGATTGAGGTCACCACCATTGACTACAGAAAGTAGGATTCAGGCCACCGCCATTGACTGCAGAAAAGAGGAGTCATGCCATGATTTGAGCAGTGAAAAGCTTTGAACGTTCAGTGATTTTGCATGTGCATCAATCCATAAGCCTCACACAACTACCAAAAGGACATCGTGTACTACCATTCACATGGATCTCTACTAGCTTTTGAAGCGAGAGATCTTATCAACAGAGGGATGAAACCGATATTAACAATATTGGGATGACTTAGATCTACCACACAGATATATCACTTAGATCTAAACATTATTTATATATTTATTCAATGTATATGTAGAAGCTGAGACTCTTCCAAAATTTTCTGTGTATGGATCTAAAATTTTCTGTGTGTTTGGATCAATAGCAGATCCCTAGAAATATTAACAAAACCAAATCACACCACACTAGAAACAAAGTCATTGGAAATGGTGGGCGCCAGAAACAAGATTGATCACAGAAATGAGTATATCATTGAGTTTGATTATTGTTTCAATCGCTGACATATCTATCGTAATCATGTGATTAAAAATGGAAGATCTAGGTGGACTATCGAGCAAACTTTTACACATCTCATTGATTGATGAACATGAATACAATGATAGCATATTTTTAACAAATCACTAATTGCAAAGGGAAATTACCAAAAATTGAATGCATACCTTGGATTTGCTAATATCTAAGTTCCATACCAAATCGACGGTGTTCTCCTTCCTCGGATCTATCATGTTTTCTTTGATGGCGGCTCACACACAGAAATAGATACACTTTCTTCCTCACCGTTGATGGATTTTATTCTCATATCTTCACTCTAATCAAATACACAGTTCATGTGAAATCATCAATAAAGACTCGGCCCTCTCTAGATTGATCTAACAATAATTTTCCATACCAGATTACATGAATGTGGAAGAGTGGTCACTCGAACATCAAATCACTCCAACTCTGGTTGATTCTCTCTTTTACTAGATGCTCATATTAAATATAATTTGTTTCACCTCATCTCTCATGGAATACTACCATGGAACTCAAGACTAAAATGCCCTTAAGAACAAATGAGTTCTGATACCAATTGAAGAAATTGAGCATAAGAATATTAGGACAAGAAGATTGGTGGAAAATGCATCAAGACATAAATCTCAACATTGTATTCATCTTAATGATACAAATATATAATACAACAATGAAACCACCTCAGTTGTTCTCACATCGACAACTCATCAGGAGATAAGGTAGGAGGAGACAATATAGGAATCTTGAAACACACTTAGGATAACAACTATATCCTAGTATGTAAAATATACAAAGGTGGTATACTAAGACTTAATGATTGTATATGAGAAAGAGGCTAACATTCCCCCCTCAATCATACGTTTGAGAAATGATACCAGCAAAGTAGGTGCATAAACTAGTATATATCCAACTCTTCAGGTTGAAACTCCTGAGCTGAGCCACAATGAAGAACTTCCTGAAAAATTGCCAAATATGGAGAAATCATGACTTTACCATTACTCTGAATATTTTTTAGATATGAATTATGAATCCAATCTTCAATCCTATCATGAAACTTAGAATCCAAATTATCACTTTGATGAGTTAGATCTAAAATTGATAAGCATATCATACAAGGATTCATTATAGAAATCAAATTGTTGGTTTGAGCATTCCTTTTCACGAGATGAATTGGTTCCAAATGTGCAGTAGAATAATGAGAGTTTAATCTAATCAATGAATCAATATGAAGTATGGAATCTTCGATCTCCATAATGAATGCATTGTCTTTTTCAAAAATAAACTGTGTAGAATCATCTTGTGACATATTTTTTTCCCATGCAAGTGATGAAAGTGAAAGAGCGTCAAATATGACTTCATAAATGTTATGTTTGAAATGAATTTCACCAAATATTGACATATTGAAAAGATTAGATTGTGATGGAAAAGATTAAGATACCGTGGGTAAAATACCATGCACACTAGAATCTAAGAAGATATTGGGATATAAAGAGTAAAATGAATTAGAAATGAGCATGTGAAAAGATTCTGTTGAGCTCTGATAATTAACAATGTTATTCTCAAGACATTCATCTTCACTTTCCTTAATACTTTCACTCTCTTTTGGTGAAATCCTTCAACTTAATACGATCATCTAAATTTGCCTCCTGTATGATAGACAATTCAAAACTTTCATGACAAACATCGAATATTTCATGTGGATAAGGTATGATTTGTGAATGAAGGTTTAAGGTTTCTTGTTCTAATTGTAGATCTACATCTCTAATCTATTTCGTTGGAATGTTAGAATGCTTAAGATCATTTTCATCACCTAAGTGTTCTTCAATAATTGAATCTAAGTATTGATTAGAGAAAGATTTATAAAAAGATGGACATATACCTAGACCCACAATAAAATCTCCTTCCATGATAGTTCAGGATTGAAGATGCAAGGGTTCACAGGAAAAAACAATTTGATTATCAATGAGCACATTTTCAATAGATTCTACCTTCTTTGCTTGTTCAATGTTTTTTGATGGATTCCTCTCATCTTGCAAACAAAATTCATCTTGCAATTGGGTGTCAAGATTTGTAACTGATTCATCATTCGTGATTGAATATGATTGGATGAAAGGGACGCAAGCGTCATAGAGGAGATTTGGTACAAATGATATGTCATCAAGATTAAATTTATAGAGAACATGGTGGATTCTTATTGAAAATCCTTCTGGAGATGAATTGTCATTGATTAGTAAAGTCTGAAATTCTTCACATAATTGATTGTAATCATAGTTTTCAAAAGCATCTAAAAATTCATATGCAAACTGAAACCAATCAATAATGTGATATGTTGGAAAAGACTCAAACCAATGTTTAATCCGACCCCTGAAAGTAAAAGAGAACAATCTGCATAAAAACTTTAAATCAGAAATATCATGCTTGATGTATTTACACCAAAACTAGTTAAGATGTTCTTTTGCAGACACATTCCCCCCACCATCAAAGGTGAGTTTTGAGAAGCAAGAGACCGTCTCGTTAGGAATATCGGGTAATGAGAAGTGAAAAACATGTTCCAACACAGTGATTTGGGGAGCCATGGGGAATTAAATACATTCAAAACAAAGACATGTGCAAGGCCAGCTTGTCAATCTGGCATGCCTTCTAGTGCATTTCAAGATGACAAAGAAGAAAAAAATATTAAATCTGGAATTATTACAGGCTGAGGGGTGAAACATTTAATCATTAAATTTACCTCAGCCCTCCTTCTAGCGCCATTTGTTGACGGGCGTAAATGACACATCGTCAACTGGAAGGTTAGATCCAGACTAGGGTTGTCTAATTAACCCAAGTAGTTTGGTATGATCTGACTCGACCGGTTTAATGGCTTTATTAGCCAACTAAAGTCCTAAAAACAATAAAAGAAATAAAATTGTTTAAAGCTATGATTCTAACAAATGATATATTACTTAGTAATGTTTATTAAAATGAAACATAAATATATAAATGATTATAAAAAATCTATATACAGTTTACAAGGTTTACTTGAAATCTTGCGAAAATGAATGTTCATAATAATGTTTCAAAATAAGATAAATTAAGAACATAAATCTTTTGTTTTTTTAATGTTTAAATATTTTAAACTAATAAATAATAAGAAAATACAATTGAAACAATGGCACAGAAACGGTTAAAACTAATTAATGCAATCATTGTCTCATTCATATATAAACAAATCTAAATAAAAGAAAACAATGCACCTACTAACCTCTCATTGATCAGCAATACTAAGCTAAATTCATCTCTATGTATTTGTATGAGCTCCTCTTAACCTGTGTCAACTGTAAACCTATGAAAAAAGAAATCATAATACTTCTTGAAGAAATTCAAGGAAGTGTTTCATATTTTGGAGCAAGTTTATAACGACAGAAAGACAAATAATTATCTATCTTGTGACCTTGAAATGTCCAATAACTGAAAATGAAAGAAATTTCAATTCTCAAAAATTGTGTTACCAACTATCTAGCATCAGATGTAAACTCAAAATACTTGAATAGATGATCAGTCACATATATAAACTAAACGAAAAGATAATGAACCATATAAATGAAAACATAACATGAAAAATTATATGCAGAACAATCTAAAGTTAGTTCAATACAAATAAAGTTTCATATTCAGAAATTATATGAGAAACAATATTAACATTGCACAATCTACAAAAGAACAAAAGCCAAAGAGTAAATTGTTTTCTCATATAGTTTCAACAAAATATGTTAATCATATAGTCCAAGAAGAACTTTTGGGATAATAGACTCTTAAAGATAGAAAAAATCAATATATAAATGATAGTAATTAACCATGTATTGATAAAACAAACTAAAGTTAATTTAAAGAAATGCATAATCAATTATTCAAAGAATATGAATATATTATAATTGTGACGTCCCAAAAAAATAAAATAATATATTTTAGAAATTTAGATTTGCTGGAAATTCATTTTCATTTTTAGTAAATTCGAATTTGGAAAATTTTTGCCACTTATGGAAATTCTGAATTTCGAATTTGATATTTATAATTTATTATTATGACTGTTGGACAAAGATCTAATTTGACTCAACTAACTATTTGACTATGACACTTGTATACAAACAGAATATTTTATATTGATTGCAGGAGGACAAATGGAACAACCATGTTAAAATTAGCTGACCATGACTCCATGAGTGGGGAACATGTTGGAACTACCTCTAGGCTGATTGTTACAAGTGGCAAGTCAGTGATTTGGCCATTGGCAGCCCCTGAAAATCAGAGATTTAGAAAGCTGCGAAAATTCTCAAGGGAGGGAAAAGACCTAGGAAAATTGATAAATAACATATGTGAGGAGGCAGGATGTTGCCAAGTATGCTGGAAGGTAGAGACTACTAGTTTTCTTGTTGTTATGAACACTACTGATTGAGTGTGAGGCAAGGGAAAGCTGTTGTAACTGAAAGACATTGCTGAGTAGGAGTTTTGTTTCAAGTTCGCCCTCATGGACTCAAGGTCAAGCTAGGGGGTGAATTGGGCAAGTGATTTTGGCTGCTCAGTTCTACGGTTGGGAGGAACATGGTTGTTCCATTTGTCTTTCCACACACTAGTTCAAATATGTAGTCTCTCCTTGCATGTATGAATAATTGTATATTTGCTTAAATGTCTTTGTTGTATCAAATTTGAATTATTTTTATATCTATTGAACGAATTAGTTACAGAAGTAATGAAATCATTAATGCCTGTATGAATAATTGTATATTAACTGAATGTATTTTGTTGTATCAAACTCGAATTATTTATATATCTATAGGATGAATTAGCTATAGAAGTAGCGAAAACATTAACACCTGTAGGTATGTCCTATATAACCTAGATGGGAATAAAACTGTTTGATCGTACGAATGGGTGGAGTCAAACATCTAACAGAACAGTTATAATAGATCCCTGAATAAGTCTTTTCGACTAAAATCTGTATGAGACTTAGGAATAATTTGTTTATCCTACTAAATCATTTCAAATGGATTCTATGACTAAATTCTAGAGTAATTTCTTCTGAGATTGGATTGTTTTTTCTTTCTTTCAGTTATAGTAGAGACTTCTCCATACATCGAAAGTTTGGCACATGTCATCTAAGTATGAACAGGTTGAAATTAGATTATATATGTATACGGAATAGATATTTTCTACAAGTTCAGATTTGTAAAGGGAATCGGAATACCATCTTCCCTTTGTGAAGATAAGTTACTACAAATCAGAACATACCCACGATAGACCTAAAATCAATATGTATCATGTATATATATGATCTGATATATGCACATCCATTTCAATTGACAAAGTATGATAATAAATATGGAATCTAGTACCTACAGAAGCTAATACGTATAAGTGATTGCATGCACATAAGTAATTCCTACATTCTGAATATCATAAAAAAACTCAGACAGGAGGACAACCATCGTTATAAAATAAGTATAAAGTTTGATCGTTTTAGTCCAAACAAACAATCGATGCGCTATTGCATTGTGAACCGAATGTAATAAACCAGATAGCACTAATGACCACATCATTTAATCCTGGGAGGGTTTCTTCCTTTCGGTAGCAAATTTTAGACAATTGGTACGGGACAGAGTCGAATTATATAGATAGACTTAGACCTTTCCAATGAACAAATACAGAGTTCAAAATCAAACATTCGGGTCACTTTATTGAAAAAAAAGTCACTTCAAATAATAATGGCCAGGTATGCCTTTTAGCAAATAAACAAGGAAACAAACTACACAGTGGACCAGTTCAAATATCAAAGTTACCAAATTAACATTTTACAAAGACGGGTGAATGACCCCGAAAATTTCTGTGACAACCTCCTTCCCTTTTTACAAGTTAAATAAACTATTTCTAACATAACCAAAAGAAGGGAATGAATTTCCTTAAGCATTATCTAGAACCTGTAGAATTAGCCGGAGTAAGAAAAATGTTTAGAACCCGAATACCTCTCGTCGGAGACTTAGGCAGAATCCAAGACCGATACAGGATGGAGAGATACTTGTCAGGAAACAAAACCCTCAAATTTAGTCCTCATTCAAGTAATAGGTAATAAAAGGAAAAGTTTGCAAAAAGAAATAGGGTAAACGTCAAATAGTAAATACTCATCTTTAGTGCACGAACCCGTAACCTCGTCTACCGCTTATATCCTAGATGACTATCCGAGTGAAGGGAAAAGGTGCAATAAGCCTTTTATGGGTCCTCGCATAAACAAGGCCCATCATTAGTGCCAATAACAATCCCTTAAATCTTTTCTATTTCAATAAAACATATCAACAGTAAAAAAAGGACCTAACCTATATAGACATACTGTAAGCAGAAACAAAACAACAAGATAGTCCTCTCCCAAAGATTTTATTAAAGGGATTAACTGCAAACTCTTTCAAAACAAAATGTTGTAGAAAATCTTTAAAATCAAACAGATTCATCACGCCTCGGTAAGGAGAACTATTCGCTTCCCACCTTGGAGACAAGAACTTCGGTAAATCTCCTAAGGTCTTAATACTTCTAGTAAAATGACCGTAGAAAAACAGAGGAGAAAATCAAATGGTAGATGTACAAACGAGTATGGAAAAGAAGGACTCCTTTCAGTCCAGGACTCTTAATATTTCATCAATCAAATCGAGGGATTCTTTCTTCGGTGAATCACTCATGGGGCCGACACGCTTCTCTGAAACCGGCTATAGGAAAATAAAGAAAGACCTGAGATTTAAACAGTCTTTCCTAAACAGGTTACCGCAGAGAAGAACATAACTAGACTGAAAGAAAACGATGACACTTATCAGAAGATGACCCTTCTTAACGTTGCCAAAATATAGTACTTACTTAACCTATCAGGGTTAAGTTTAAGGAAGTGCTTACCATCGTTCCCAGACATGTCGTTGGCTATAACCATGGCATGTCTGCCCTTTCCACTTGGAGTTTTCCCCTGATAAGAAAATGTGAATTACAGAACCCCAGGGGCATTTTCTACCATGATTTACAGTCTTGGCCTCAAGGAGGATAGTGAAACACATGAAACTCTTCATAGGAGGACAAATTTCAGAAATGAAAAAAATGTGAGCAGCCCTAAACCCCATATAATGCCCTTCCACCTTGGAAATAAATGTGGGAGGTACGGAGGAGGGGTAGCCATGTGATGAGGACAAGGTTGGCATGATATCTCGGTTATGGAGCTAGATGAATTCAATAAAGATCACAGGTCTGTCACTAATGAATATGCATAGATTTAACTATTGTGACAGAGAACCATCTCTTCTGCTTAAAGGGACGATGTGAATTGACACCCTGTCTTAATTTGAAGGAAGTTTTCATACCCTTTCATTGATTGCATTAGAATTTCTATCTGAGGTGTCATCCTCCCACTATTTTCATGGGCTAACTAAATCGCTACAAGAAACCACCAGTTCAAGGACCACAAATTGACTCTGACTTGACAGTCACGATAACTGCCCAGTGGGAAAGTTTACCCATAACTTTATCAACAGAAACGATTTAAGACTCCAAGGAATTAAAATCAACCCATAGATTTGATGCATTGACAAACTTTATGATAGAAACGAACTCTAATATAATTACAATCCCTCAATCATTTACAAGTCCTATGTATATAGGATAAAGAACAAGAATGAAGGGGATTTTTATTGTCTTACTTTCCTTCATACAATCTCCTACTCGTGGTTTAAATGAGATACGATGTCAAGATCTCTTGTGGTATGTTTAGGACCTGAAATGTTAGAGAGATTTTTATAATAAAGTCTTATAACAGGTTCTTTTTCTTATAGTGTATTCCTGTGTGACCAAATTGACATCAGAGTTGTACGACTATCATCTTGCCTTCCACCGGGAAACTTAGGTAGGAAGCAGATAACAAAAGTTTTTTTTTTATTGTGTAAATTTGAGGTCTATTACATATGGTATCAGAGCAAAAAGGTTACAACACTAGACCTGAACAGGGCCACATTAGTTTCTTAGTATATATATTCTGATTTATGTAAAACTAATAAATCTTATGGTTACAAACAGAAAGCCATTTCTATTTTGTGTTAATTATGGTAGCTTAGGATGATGCAGAAATTAGGGTGGAAGAAAAGCCATAGCAAAGACCCCCTGGAGATCCAAGATAGAACAGTGATGGAAGCTCACCCATAGAAGTGTTGGAAACAATGAGAAATCTTATTGTTGAACTACAGATTTTCAAATCCGACAATGAAAAATTGAATAAAGTACAGCAGGAACAACAAGAGATAAATGGAGTCCTGCTACGCAATATAGTGACCAAGAAAAGTCCAAAGGATTATAACCATGGTGAATAGGTCAGCAAAAGGGCCTCCAAGAACTCTAGGCCAGAAACAGAAAAAAAGACAGTTCGTTTGAAGTAACACCTTCAACTGAAGACAAAAATAAATCACACAAAAGAAGAAAACAAGTAGACCACCTTGAAGAAGAATTTAAAAAGATTAAACCAGCTACCTTTGATGGAGAATCCAGGACGGGAGAAGAAGCTAAGGCATGGTTGTTGGACATCAAAAAATGCTTCCATATCTACAACTATTCCAGCAACATGAAGGTCAGAGTGGCCATCTACAATCTGAAAGGGAAGGCCAGTATTTGGTGGCAAGACCTAAAATTGGCCAAGGGCCCAAAGGAGAAACAGTTGGAATGGTATGAATTTAGAAAGTATTTCAAGAAACAATACCTTTCTGAAAGCTATTACGAAAGGAAGACAAAATAATTTTACGAGTTACGACTTGCACAGATGACAATGGAGGACCTTATAAATAAATTTCTGGAACTACTAAGGTTAGTACCATACATCCAAGAGGATAAGGTAAAAATCTAGTGATTCCTAAGCTATCTACCACTATCCTACAAGGACAGAATTGAGTTTGACAGCCCCAAATCTTTGAGTGAAGTATTCAGAAAAGCACGAATGTGCTACGACTGGTATAAACAATGAGTAGAGTTTCCCAAATCCTGGAAGGATAAGAAACAAGATCAAATGAACTAGCGGAAGAAGGGGTATTAGCCAGCTCCTTATCGGAATACAACAAAAAGTTTTCTGAGAAAGGATTTTCACTCCAATCATCTGAATAGACAAGGTAGTGGTAAACTGGTAAACCTAGGAATGAAGAAGTTTGGGGACAGCTCCCGTGAGCCATTAAAGTGTTGGGAATCAATGACACTCGAATTTTTGTTTTAATTTACCTTGGAGCTACGTTAAGTGATATTACTCCTAATGTGGTAGAGTCAAATAAAATTAAGAACTGAAGCACGCAAAATCATGGCTTGTACAATTAGCAACTAGTACTAAAAGGAAAGTAGTTGACTTTATTTCGGATTTTGAGTTCAGCTTGGATGGTCAAAATATAAGAACAAATATGAATATCCCACCACTAGGATCTTACGATATGATTATCAGGATGGATTGGTCAGAACAACACAAAGCAATACTAGACTGTTATACAAAGATACTTAGCTATAAAGATGATTTTGACACTTTTAGAACAACCCAAGGCATACAAAAAACTGTATCAGTCAAACAAGTTTCAGCGATACAACTCAAGAAATGTATTAGAAAGGGATGTCAAGTGTATTCCATCCAAGTAATGAATCTATTAGAAAAAGAAGATAAGCCAAAGTTAGAAAACTTTGCTGTCCTACGTGAATTTAGAGACATGTTTGTGGATGAGATACCCGAATTACCTCCTGGAAGGGAAATACACTTCTCCATAGAATTACTACCTGGTTCAACCCCTATCTCAAAAGCACCTTACCAAATGAGTATACCAGAACTAACAGAATTAAGAATACAATTACAAGAATTGTTGGACAAAGAGTATATCAGACCGAGTGTTTCACCCTGGGGGGCACCAGTCCTCTTTGTGAAAACGAAATACGGTACTCTAAGACTATGTATCGATTATAGACAACTGAAAAAAATGACTATTAAGAACAAATACCCCTTACCAAGGATAAATGATCTATTCGATCAAGTAGGTGGGGCCAAGATATTTTCAAAGTTGGATTTACGATTCGATTATCATCGAGTTAGGATAAAAGACAAGGACATAAACAAAATAGCTTTTCGAACAAGATATTGACACTACGAGTTTGTATTCATACCTTTTGGACTCACTAATACACTAGCCACGTTTATGTGCCTGATGAACAGTATTTTCAGTTAGTACTTAGACAAATTCGTGGTAGTATTTATCGACGATATTCTGGTCTATTCAAAAATAGAACAGGAACATGATGAACACTTAAGAATAGTTCTACAAACATTGAGGAAACACAAACTGTATGTCAAATTTGACAAGTGCGACTTCTATCAAAAAGAAATACAATATCTAGGACATGTAATTTCAGTACAAGGCATTGTCGTAGACCCAGAAAAGACAAAAGCCATTATGGAGTGGCCGGTGCCTAAGGATGTAGCAGATATATGGTCTTTCATGGGAATCATTGAATATTACTGCAGGTTTATAGAAGGGTTTTCCAAGATAGCCTACCCTATCACGTCATTACAAAAGAAAGGAACCAATTTTAACTGGTCAGAGAAGTGTCAAGATAGTTTTAACAAATTGAAGGGCTATTGACAACTCCACCCATATTGAAGGCAGTAGACCCAGATAAAGACTTCACCATATGTGTTGATGCAAGTAAATAAGGACTAGGTGGTGTCCTAACTCAGGAAGGACACGTTATTTGTTATGAGTCTCTGAAATTAAAAGAACACGAGTGAAATTATGTCACTCATGACTTAGAATTGGCAGCAGTAATACATGCCATAAAAATGTGGCGACACTACATAATGGGTAGAAAATTCCTACTATTAATGGATAATAGCGGGGTGAAATATCTATTTAACCAACCAGGTCTTAATGCAATACAAGCAAGGTGACTAGTCTTCTTGAGCGAATTTGACTTCGAGGTCAAACATATCAAGGGTAAGGAAAATAAAGTAGTAGACGCTTTAAGCAGAAGAGTCCATGGGTTATTTGAGATAAATATCAGCAGGGCAGAAAGTGATTTGGAACAAAGAATAAGGAAGGTAGGTATTAACGACGAAAATTACACTAAGATAATGGCAGAATTACAGAACAGTACCGCAAACTCAGATAAACCGGATCTAAGTATCGACAAGAAGGAACTACTACGATTTAAAAATAGACTTTACTTACTAGATTCCATAGAGTTAAAATTAACAGTCTTGAACAAAGTGCATAAGAAACTGTATTATGGCCATCCAAGTTACCAGAAAACGATAACAACACTTGGAAAACTATTTTATTGGCCTAATATGAAGGGAAAAATAGTAGAATACTTGGCTAGGTGCCAATATTGTCAGTAGGTTAAGGCTGAGCACCAACATCTAGGCGGCCTATTATAGCCATTACTAGTACCAGAATGGAAGTGGGAGACCATATTGCTGGACTTTATAACAGGTTTGCCTAAAACTCAGAAACAGAATGACTCTATTATGGTTGTAATCGATAAACTTAGTAAGTATGCACACTTTATTTCTATAAAGTCTACTTTTAAAGCTATAAAAAATGCTGAAATATTTATGAAAGAATTTTTTAGAATGCATGGTATTCCTAAAATGGTGATTTCAGATAGAGACGTAAAATTCACATCAGTTTTTTGGAAGGAATTGTTTGCAGGGCTAAATACTAACTTGAATTTCAGTACGAGTTATCATCCACAAACGGATGGATAGACCGAAAGGACAAACCAAATCGTAGAGGATATGCTCCACATGTATGTAAGAACAAAACCGAACAAGTGGGAAGACTATCTACACTTGGTAGAATTTGCATATAACAATGGGTACCAAACTTCGGCTAAATTGAGATCCTTCGAAATACTGTACGGCAGAAAGTGTATGACTCCAATTAGTTGGGATAACCCGGCTAACAGACTCATGGTGGGGCTAGAGATGCTCCAAGAAATGGAAAACACGGTAAGGAAGGTACAACAGAATTTGAAAGAAGCATAGGAAAGACAGAAGAGCTATGCAGATCAGAAAAGGAGACACTTGGAATTTCAAGTAGGAGACCATGTTTATTTGAAGGTCAAAGCCCAAAAAATCTCGCTGAAGTTAGGGAACTGTGCCAAGCTGGCACCCAGGTTTTGTGGGCCCTTCGAGATACTAGATCAAATTGGACCCATAGCATATCAACTTGTACTTCCAGCTAATCTGATAATTCATAANATGATTGATTGGAACTTGGTGTAGGTGGAACCCAAAGGCGAGTTCCAGGTGGAACCCCTGGGCATTCTAGACCAAAGAGAAATATCAGTTCGGAACAAAGTCGTCGCTCAGGTAAAGGTGCAATGGAAGCACTTTAGTCCTGAGGAGGCCACTTGGGAGTTGGAGGGATATTTGTGGAAATCTCATCCAACCCTATTCCAGGAAATGAACGAACACTGAGGACAGTTTTTTACTGAAGGGAGAAAGGATCTAACGTACCAAAAAAAATAAAATAAAATAAAATAAAATATTTTAGAAATTTAAATTTGCTGGAAACTCATTTCCATTTTTAGTAAATTAGAATTTGGAATTTTTTTGTCATTTATGGAAATTCCGAATTTCTAATTTGATATTTGTAATTAATTATTATGACTATTGGAAAAATATCTTATTTGACTCAAATAACTATTTGACTATGACACTTGTATAAAAACAGAATATTTTATATTGATTGCAGGAGGACAAATGGAACAACCATGTTAAAATTAGTTGACCATGACTCCATGAGTGGGGAACATGTTGGAACTACCTCTAGGTTGATTGTTACAAGTGGAAAATCAGTGATTTGGCCATTGGAAGCCCCTGAAAATCAGAGATTTAGAAAGCTGTGAAAATTCCCAAGGGAGGGAAAAGACCTAGGTAAATTGATAAATAGCATATGTGAGGAGGCAGGACGCTGCCAAGTATGCTGGAAGGTAGAGACTATTGGTTTTCTTGTTGTTATGAACACTACTGATTGAGTGTGAGGCAAGGGAAACCTGTTGTAACTGAAAGACATTGCTGAGGAGGATTTTTGTTTCAAGTTCGCCCTCATGAACTCATGGTCAAGCTAGGGGGTGAACCATGCAAGTGATTTTGGTTGCTCGATTCTACAGTTGGGAGGAACGTGGTTGTTCCCTTTGTCTTTCGGCACACTGGTTCAGATATGTAGTCTCTCCTTCCATGTATGAATAATTGTATATTTGTTGAAATGTATTTGTTGTATTAAATTCGAATTATTTTTATATCTGTTGAACGAATTAGTTACATAAGTAGCGAAATCATTAATGCCTGTATGAATAATTGTATATTAGCTGAATGTATTTTGTTGTATCAAATTCGAATTATTTATATATCTGTAGGATGAATTAGCTACAGAAGTAGCAAAAACATTAACACATGTAGGTATGTCCTATAACCTAGATGGGAATAAAATTGTTTGATCGTATGAATGGGTGGAGTCAAACTTCTGACATAACAGTTATAATAGATCCCTGAATAAGTCTTTTCAACTAAAATCTGTACGAGACTTAGGAATAATTTGTTTATCCTACTAAGTCATTTAGAATGGATTCTGTGACTAAATTCTGGAGTAATTTCTTCTAAGATTGAATTGTTTTTTCTTTCTTTCAGTTATAGTAGAGACTTCTCCATACATTGAGAGTTTGGCGCATGCCATCTAAGTATGAACAGGTTGAAATTAGATTATATATGTATACAGAATAGATATTTTCTACAAGTTCAGATTTGTAAAGGGAATCAAAATACCATCTTACCTTTGTGAAGATAAGTTACTACAAACTAGAACATACCCACGATAGACCTAAAATCAATATGTATCATGTATATATATGATCTGATATATGCACATCCATTTCAATTGACAAAGTACGATAATAAATATGGAATCTAGTACCTACAGAAGCTAATACACATAAGTGATTGTATGCACATAAGTAATTCCTACATTCTGAATATGATAAAAGAAATCAGATAGGTGGACAACCACCATTATAAAATAAGTATAGAGTTCAAGCGTTTCAGTCCAAACAAACAATCGATGCACTGTTGCATTGTGAACCGAATGCAATAAACCAGATAGCACTAATGACCACATCATTTAATCCTGGGAGGGTTTCTTCCTTTCGAGAGCAAATTTTAGACAATTGGTATGGGACAGAGTCAAATTATATAGATAGACTTAGATCTTTCCAATGAACAAGTATAGAGTTCAAAATCAAACATTCGGGTCACTTTATTGAAAAAAAGGTCACTTCAAATAATAACGGCCAAGTATACCTTTTAGCAAATAAACAAGGAAACAAACTACAGAGTGGACCAGTTCGAATATCAAAGTTACCAAATTAACATTTTACCGAGACATGCGAATGACCCCAGAAATTTCTGTGACAACCTCCTTCCCTTTCCACAAGTTAAATAAACTATTTCTAACAGAACCAGAAGAAGGGCACCAATTTCCTTAAGCATTATCTAGAACTTGTAGACTTAGCCGGAGTAAGAAAAATGTTCGAAACCCAAATACCTTTCGTCGGAGACTTAGGCGGAATCCAAGACCAATACAGGATGGAGAGATACCTGCTAGGAAACAAAACCATGAAATTTAGTCCTCATTTGAGTAATAGGTAATAAAAGGAAAAGTTTGCAAAAATAAATAGGGTAAATGCCAAATAGTAAATACTCATCTTTGGTGCACAAATCCGAAACCTCGTCTACCGCTTATATCCTGGATGACTGTCCGAGTGAAGAGAAAAGGTGCAATAAGCCTCTGATAGGTCCTCGCATAAACAAGGCCCATCATTAGTGCCAATAACAATCCCTTAAATCTTTTCTCTTTCAGTAAAACATATCAACAGTAAAAAAAGGACCTAACCTATATAAGCATATTGTAAGCAGAAACAAAACAACAAGATAGTCCTCTCCCAAAGATTTTATTAAAGGGATGAACTGCAAACTCTTTCAAAACCAAATGTTGTAGTGAATCTTTAAAATCAAACAGATTCATCACGCCTTGGTAAGGAGATATATTCTCTTCCCACCTCGAAGACAGGAACTTTGGTAAATCTCCTAAGGTCATAATACTTCCAATAAAACGACCGTAGAAAAATAGAGGAGAAAATAAAATGCTAGAAACCACAAATTGACTCTGACTTGGCAGTCACGATAACTGCCCAGTGGGAAAGTTTACCCATAACTTTATCAACAAAAATGAGTTAAGACTCCCTAGGAATTAAAACTGACCCATAGATTTGATGCATCGAAAAACTTTATGATAGAAATGAACTCTAATATAATTACAAGCACTCAACCATTTACAAGTCCTATGTATATAGGATAAAGAACAAGAATGAAGGGGATTTGTATTGTCTTACTTTCCTTCATACAATCTCCTACTCATGGTTTAAATGAGATATTATGTCGAGAACTCTTGTGGTATGTTTAGGACCTGAAATGTTAGAGAGATTTTTATAATAAAGTCTTATAACATGTTCTTTTTCTTATAACGTATTCTTGTGTGACCAAATTGGCATCAGAGTTGTACGACTAGTATCTTTCCTTCCACTGGGAAACTTAGGTAGGAAGCAGATAACGAAAGTTTTTATTTTATTCTGTAAATTTGAGGTCTGTTACAATAATGAAAATAAAATCATTTTACTCATAGGACAAAACTCACTAAGAAACCTGCAATTCCATATTCTTCTTTGAAAATACTTGTCCATTCTCCCAAAGATTCCTACTATCTGTTACTCCATTTGAAAAGAAAACAAAATTTACAAAATAAATAATATACAAAAGAGAAAGGATAAAAATCCTCCTCTCAATTTCTTGGATCTCCTTGGCTCTGAATTTTCTCATATATTTATACAATGAATGAATAGTCTGGGTGTCACTAATAATTTCCACCACCTAAAATTTTCCTTGTAAAGAAACACAAATATCTCTCAAATCATGCATTTTTTTGGGAAACTTCTCGCGAGTAAGCTAAATGGGTCCATTTTGGAGATGGGTTTTCAACCCTTTCTTTGTATTCCTCACAGTTTGGCTACAATCATTCCTACAAAATCATATGTTTGTTCTTGACACATTTCCAAATTTTATCTGTTGTTGCTCATAAATTTATTTGCAACAATCCAATATTATTTTTGGACCAATCATCTTGAGCATATTTAGATAATAAAATCAATCCGTGATCAGATCCGTACCAAATAACCGATAATAGAAACCTGTGAAACAAAAAGAAACCTAAATTAATAACCTAAAAATTGTGAATAAAACAAAATCTAGAACAATAAAATAAAAAATGAATTTAAACTAACTATAAGTTCTAAACAAACATTGTTTATATTTTCCTTTCAAAT
>JASDQU010507868.1:40647-54106 GCA_032191745.1 Picea mariana | reverse complement strand
TATTTAGATGTCACCTTGCAACATGTGGACATCGCTTGGTCCTTTACAAGAGTTTGATTACCTAAATAAGCTACATGTCATTGGTACAACCTTGCAGAATTTTAAAAGCCCTAGGAAACTAGCATGTGGACATTGTGGTCCGTTACTACCCTTTATCTCCCTATGTGTGAGTTAATCTAGAAAAGCATGAAACTAGACTAGATTGAACATGTGGGCATGTGTGGGCCCGTTACAAACTTTTAACTCTCCTAGTTTTCTGATCTAAGAAAGAAAAATTCAAACACTATTCTAGCTTTGTTGACATGTGGGCATGTGTGGGCCCATTACAAGAATGTGTTTGACAAAATGAAACTAAGAGGGGTCTCAAACGAGCCGTTGTCCTCTCCTAAAAGTTTTTTGAAATTTTTGTTAAGGGAGATGAGATTGTTTTCGCAATCCTTTTCTGGTTCTCAAGATCGCTCAATGGCGCAAGAGAAGAGCATACTCAAGATTGTTACTTGCAACTTCTAGTCCCAAAATGTGAGTTTAGATGTGATTAGGATTGATGTTCAACTTAGAATTATAAACCAAAGCAAGCCATCCATGTGGCAAAAAGAAAATAAGGGAAAATGATTTTTATCCACCTAAGTGCCTATGTTTGTTTGATTATCCCCTTTATAAGTTGAGGGGTCTAAGTGGTGCAGTATTTAGAGCATGCATATCATCATTATTAAGAAGGAAAATTATTTTTTCCCCACATCCAAGAGCTTACAATGTCAAAAAAAGATCAAATGCGTGCCACAGAGTGTATACACATGCGCATTGAGCGCGCACACGTTGTATAAAATGAAGTGAAAAGCGCATGCGCGCAGAGAGAAAACGGTGCACAGGCGCCTACGCGCCCGACGCGCACCTGTGGGGTGGAATAACCGTGCGCCTGTGATAAAAAACCAAGAAGAAAAATCTGGATGGATTTCTCCCAATCTCCTGGTGAATTGTCTGGTTAGCAGGTCGGTAGAGGCCGGTTTGTGAACCTGCAAGTTAATGAAATAAAAAGGAAAGAAAATAAAGCCCAAATGAGGGAGGAATTGATACCAACTCCCCAGTATGGTCGCCAATCTGTTTGCACCCAATTAGTTGTTTGATGAGCAAATAAAGAGTACTTACATGCCCAGTTGGGCTCTGCTAGGCATGACAGCTATAAAGTAAAAGGTTAGAAAGAAAAACAACAAGGTTAGAAACCAGAATTAAACTAAAACAAAAACAAAACTATGAGCATATAACAACATGAAAAATAAATACAAATGGACCAATATCACCAATGTATAAACTGATCTATTGATGAAATCCAAAGGCACAAAGAAGAAAGGGGACTTGGGTCCCTTCTCTATCCAATGGAAGGCTCTTGAGGCCCTCAAAGCTTGCTCTTCTTACAATGAAAATATGAAAATGTGGGTGAAATAACTCCAATCTTATTCACTCAAGAGAGGGGTGAATAGCTTATGAAATGCAACCTACAATGTTTGTTGCCAAAGAATGAGTCCTTAGCAATCTCAACAGCATAAAAATACAAAGAATTCCTTGAGAAAATAGTGGTCATTCATGGCTTTTTATAGCCAAGCATTGGGTCATTATGTAACCTCTTTAGAATGTGAAAAGGGGCTCTTTAGGGCACAATTAGGTCTTTGACCAGCCCACCATGAGGATTGAGCTCGGATTTGGTGTCAAATCGACTTGGGAGCTGATCCATTAGTGGTTGGGAGGCCGACCAATTTCAATAAATGCGTCGTTTAGCAGGCGCGCGGGTTTTTCGCCCAATAGCCTCGCCTTGTGCACATATGCACGCTTTGTATGTTTCTGTTACGTGCATATGCGCGCGCACCCAGAGGATGTAAAGCGCCTTTCAATTTTTTGGTCATTTTGTATAGTTTTTGACCCTTTTGCAATGTTGTGGCATTAATCCTGTGCCATGAATGACTCCAGTCCTGTTTTGACGATGCGGAGTTCTTGTCACCACGTGCAGACGAAATTTCAGTGATAACACAATCTATTGTCCGATATTCCTAAATTTGACGATAGGATAGGAGAAGACCCAAATAACCATGTTATGACTTTTCAGCTATGGTGTTCATCCAACTCTTTGATGGATGACTCCATAAGCCTATGAATTTTCCAACGAACTCTCATGGGTTCAACAGCAAATTGGTACATTGTGTTATCGTGTGGATTCTTCAATGAATTTAACACCATGGAAATGGCCTTTTTGACACAATACCAGTTGCCAATTCGATACAAGACAGGAATCAAAATTTTGAGTTCTTTCAAACAATCCTTGTCCACTCATATTTCTGATCACATCCATGAGTGGAGGAGGAGAAGATGTTTAAAAAAAGTTCCTCTTCCTGATCAACTATTGGATGAGTGGCTTACCAAATCACTCATTGGACCTATTTCTCATGATGTCACCATGGGTGGTGTTGTCACTGAAGAGTAGGCAATTAGTCATGCTCAGTATCTCGATCTCGTTTATTCGCAAATGGGAAAAATTATCAAATTAAATCCCTGATGCTCCTCGGCCTTCCAAAAACCCTACCCCAACACCTCCAACAACTTCTCATGCTTCTAATGGTGTGATTGGCACCTTTCATGCTGAGACCCAGTATGCACATGTTGGTCACACCAATCCCAAATCTAATAATTCTAATGTACAAAATACTCCTACTCCTACTCTTTCCTCTGGTAAAACTACTTAGATTAATTCGGTTCAATCCACACCTACTGGGAAGAATCAAAATAAAAAGAAAGGAAAGGGTAAGAGCAAAGAGGAAAAGAATAATAATCTGCAATCTGATAAATCCAAAATGGAAACTGTTGATGAGAAAGATAAACGTAAACCTCGTTACCCTTACCTTATTTGTGGTGATGATCATTACACGAAATATTGTCCATGACGTGCTGAGGTCACTAAGTTCCTCCAAGGGACCATGAATCCTTCTACACCTACCATTTTGTCACAACCTTTCCCTTCTCAGCAACAATCCCAACTGGTCATTCATGACCAAGCTTCTCCTTCTACCTCATATTATGTCCTTATGTGTACTGGTGACTCTAAAAAGAATGAAGTTGCATTCGCAACTCAAGCCAAAGATTATTCTTCGTTGAAGGAAAAAGTTGACGATATACCACCTTTGTTGGTTCAACCTCTTCCCCCAACTTAACCTCCAAATGGTCCTCTTCATCTTGAAAGATTGGGTCTCAATACCGTTCTTTTTCCTCCTCTCAAGGGCATTGTTCAAAAGTCTGCGTTCAATCTTCATGCACATGTTGCCCAAAACTACAACATTGTAGAAGACCTTGTGCAATCACCCTCTGCGATGTCATCTCTCGAATTCCTTCAAAGTTGTCTTGCTCAACGGAAGGCACTATTAAAGGCCATTGGTGGAATTGACCCTACAGATACTAATTTGATAATATTTTACTTGTAAGATCACATTCGAAGGCTTCCTCCTAAGTTAGCATTTCAAATCCAAGTTCTTGTTGAAAACAAGAATATCTGTAGAACCATTATTGATGAAGGAGCCTCAACTTGCGTTATGTACATTAGGTGTTGGAAAGATATTGGTTCTCCCACCCTTACCGAGTCATACAATACCCTTAAGGCTTTCAATGGTAAAGGTTTTAAACCTTATGGTGTTCTTCCCTCATTGTCTATTACGTTGGAAGGTAAATCAGTCAATGTAGAGGTTGAGGTCTTCGATGCACCTCTTGATTATAATCTTCTTCTTGGTCGCAGCTGGATCGATTCCATGCACGCAATTGTGTCTACCTTTTTCTGTGTGATACGTTTCTCGCACGAAGGAAAGGTCATTACTGTTGACCAACTGAAATTATTTAATTTTGATTCTCATACTATCAATGTTCCTTTTATCTCGAAGACACCTCCCAGTTACGAGGATTTCGGCATGGGTCTTTTGAAAGATTCAACTTTGATGGGTACATTTACAATCCGACCACCTGATATTCCTTCTCCTTTTGTCGCTTCGATTAATATGATCTCCACCACTATTTGTGAAACCCCTGAGTCATATGACCCTTGGATAGTACCTAAACCTGGTGATTGTCTTTGTTACGACGACAACATGCCTTTAAGTCCGGTTCAATTTTCTTATCAAGCTATTCAATCAACAACTCTGTCTCCTCCTCTCTATGATTCATCTCCTGATCTGTTTCACGTGATCTTTCCTACTGATGAGATGATCATGTCGATCATGTCTATGGAAGATAATCCATGGGACGATGGACATCATCATTCTATCCTCTTCCTAGAATGCGACACCATAGAGAGTTACCAACGGATTTTGAATCTGTCAACCATTGTTATTTCTTCTGTTCCTGACTCGACACACAATGTTTTGTACAAAGAAAACTTGAGTAACATTTCACTTACCGTTCCTCTCAACATATTGATTAAACCCAGAGTCATAGAAAATGTTTAAATCAGTGCCTCATGTTCTACTGATGAGGTATGCACCTATAAATCCCTTTTCTAAGAATTTTGTGACGTCTTTGCATGAAGTTATGATGAAATTCTAGGTATTGATCCTGATATCGTTGTGCATGATATTAAGACATATATGGATGCTAAACTCGTTCGACAGAGACTTCACCCAGTCCATCCACATAAGGCCGCTGTTATCAAGATCAAAGTTGAAAAACTTCTTAAAGCTAGCTTTATCTATCCTGTGGCTTTGACTGATTGGGTATCCAATCTTTTTCAGGTAAATAAGAAACAAGGAACCATCTGCGTTTGTGTAGATTATAGGGACATAATTAAGGCTTGTCCTAAGGAAAATTACTCGACCCCTTTCATTGACCAGATCATTGATGACTGTGCCAGGAGTGAAATCGTATCCTTGATGGATGGTTTCTTCGGCTATAATCAATTTAATATTTTACCCGCGAACCAACACAAGGCTTCTTTTATTTTCCCTTAGGGAACCTTTGCCTACCGAAAATTACCCTTTGGTCTCAAGAATGTTGGTGAGATCTTTCAGTGAGCTATGTATTACACCTTCCATGACATTAATCACATTGTACAACCCTATCTTGACGATCTCCAGGTGCACTCCATCTATCATCAAGATCACCCGACACATTTAAGGGCCATTTTTGTACGTTATCGTTATTATCACATACGTTTGAACCCACACAAATGTGTTTTTTATGTGGAGTCTGATCGAATTCTCGGTTTTATCATGTTGATACACAGGATTCGAGTAGACCCCTTGAAGGTTGAGTCTATTCTTAACCTACCTCCTCCTTCCACACTACGCCAACTCCAAAGTTTGCAAGGGAAGGAAATTTTTTTGCGTCGTTTGATCCCCAATTATGCTGAACTAACGAAAGGATTCACTCGGCTACTAAAGAAAGGTTACAAGTTCATATGGGACGATACTGCAAACAAGGCCTTCAAATATTTGAAACTTTCCTTAACCCATTCAACATTATTGTTTCCCCCTGACTATAGCTGAGATTACTTCCTCTACTTAGCTGCTTCAAACTCTACCATTTCTATGGTCTTAGTCCAAGAGGATGATTCACATGATGAACATGTGATATAATATTTGATTCGAAGTCTTACAACTACCGAGACCAAATACTTACATGTGGAGAAACTGGCCTTGGCAGTTGTTCAACATTTTTGTCATTATATCTTATTACACAGAACCACCGTTATTTATGATTTCAACCCTATGCAACATATCCTTACTCGATAATTTCTTGGGGGAAATTACTCCAAATGGACAGTGATTCTCCAGGAGTTTGACTTGTAATTCGAACGTGCCAAGTCAAAGAAATCCTCTGTTTTCGTCGAATTGACATGTGACCTTCCCTCCACTGAGACAGAAAATGTGGGAGAGGATTCTTTACCTGTCAAATCCCTTTTTCTAATCAGTTCCAATGACATATGGTACAAAGATATCATCATCTATCTCCAAACTCAAACTTTCTGGCCTGATCTATCTAGTACAGATCGTCATCGTATATGGTATCAAGCCCGTCAAAACATTATCCTCAGTCATACCCTTTACCGTTGTGGTATTGATTCTATATTTCGACGATGTATCACTTATGATGAAGCTGAGAAAGCTTTGAATGAGTGTCACTCCGGATCATGTGGCGGTCATATGTCTAGGTATGCCACTGCCCAAAATATTTTATGAGTGGGTTATTTCTGGCCTTCTTTGTTTAAGGACTGCATTACTGCTGTCCAAAAATTCCATGCTTGTCAAACTTATAATAACAAGATAAGATCTCATCCTTCTCCCTTACATCCTGTAGTTTTTGTTGGTCCATTTTCCAAATGGGGCATTGAATTCATGACATGTAACCCTCACTTGGTCAGGGGGCATGGGTACATCATTGTAGCTATGGATTATTTCACTAAATGGGCCTAGGTGATGCCTACATTTGATAACACTGGGAAAGCTAAAATATTGTTCATATTCAATCATATCATTACTAGGTTTTGTTTCCCTCAAGCCATCATTACTGATCATGGTATTCATTTTCAAAATTTTATGATGTCTGAACTTACTGACAAGTTGGGTCTTCACTATGAAAATTTGACCCCCTATTATCCACAAGCCAATGGCTAGGTTGAAGCAATTAACAAAGTCCTCATTACTATGCTTCGATGGATGATAGGAATTCATAAGAAAAATTGGCACACGATGTTGTTCTCAACATTATGGGCCTATCGAGCATTCCTTAAGTATGCCACGAGATTCACACCTTTCCAGCTAGTCTATGGTATCGAAGGAATTTTGTCAATTGAATGTGAGATACCATCTTTGAAACTAGCCGTTGAACTTCTCCCTAACACCTATGTTAAAGAGGAGCATCTTTTGTATTTGATGCAATTAGACGAAACCTATTGTGATGCTGCCTTAGTTATTGAAACTTAGAAGAAACGTGTTAAATCCAAATATGACAAGCATGCCAAGCCACATGTTTTTTCTGAAGGTGATCTAGTTCTTCTTTACGAGCATGATCGTGATTTGCTAGGGGCCGTTAAATTAGAGGCCATGTGTCGGGGTCCTTACATTATCAAGAAAGTGTTGGAGAACGAAGGTTATGAGCCGATTGATTATGATGGAATCCCTTTGAATGAACCTATAAATGGGGTTTACTTAAATAAGTACTATGCTTAATTCATTTTCGCATGATTGCTTGTATTTTAGTGTATCATACTTTTGTGTGATTTTTCGTTGTTTGATTTCGACCCTTAGCTTCTTACCTTGCGTTGTGCTTGGTTTCCATATGTCGGTGTATTCACTACCCTACATTAGCTTCATTGATGGCGCTAGTCGCAACACTCAAAATTTAGCATCTGTTGCTTGGGAAATCTATGCACCTACAGATGAATTGATTAGTCTACATGGTGTTTTCCTTGGTCGTGCAACTAATATATTGTGGAATACAGTGCATTCATTGAATTATTGACCGACGCTATTTAAATTTGAATCCATCATCTTATTGTATGACTCAATTCGTAGTTAGTAGTCCTATAGTTGAGTAATGTTTACTCCATTCAAAGTCCTACATTGTTAAGGGTATATTTACGAATTCGCCTATTGGAACAATTATTACATTGAATATCAACACATTCCTAGATGTCTAAATACATTAACAAATGATTTGGCTAATTATGTGTTAGACAGACATTTGAGACATTTATGAAAACCAATCACACTTTGTGTATACAACAAGTAAGCCGGTAGAAGTCTCATATATATATAATGATAAAAGTTTACAAAAAGTGTTTTTTGTCCAAAGACCAAAATATCAAAAATGTGAAGTACATGGCTTCATATACAAATAGAGCATCAAGGATGTTGCTCGCTATAACATGCAACTGTCTATGCTACTCTACGGAGCATTCGACCGATGGAAGCAGACACGCCCACTGTATGGCATTGATAATGCCTCAGGATATCGTCGATGGAGGCATACAGGATGTTCATCGTGATCCCTTATAGATTTTTCTCTAGGATCTCATAGTCAGTAGTAGCTACTCCTGCTAGTCATCTCTCTCCCCTCGCCTCTGGATGGGGGATGAACCGAGAGGATGATAAGGTCCCATGCCTACATCATCAAAGAGCATTTTATTAGCCATCAGATAAATAAGATAAAAACATTTTATATTAAAAATCACAAAACATCATAAAAACAAAATGTCCTTCTTACCTATGTCCCCCCATTGGGAACCCTCAGGAATATCTAAGTCCAAATCTCCTCGGAAGTCTAACTCGACATATGCATAGTCGTCGACCATGAGCATCTGAGTTCTCAACCAATTGAAGAAAACATCATTATATATAATTATGGTGCCAACTGCATGTCGTGCCATGCGGTTGACCCACTCTTCATTCTCAGATCCTGTGGAGCAGGTATATCCCACTCTACCTATAAGTGCAATACTGGGACCCTCTCTAGGAAGAAGGACACCAAAATCAACCCATATCCAAACTATTTCAGCTCACCACTCATGCACTTGGTCAATTGTTTTTTCATCCTTTTGAGAACCCCTTCACACCAGTTGAAAACTCGGGGCTCCATACATTCCAGCACATACTGGAAATAGCTCTGAAGAGCCATATGAGGAGTTGCACAACCTGCCATGCATGTGATGGTGTAGAGGATGGTCTGTACGGGAAAGTCTCAGACATCTCTTATAGCGAATTTACCGCTATGCTTATGAGTATCTGTCATAGAATGCACACTAATATAGTGGTTCATAGGCTCGCCACCACTCCTGCTACCTATAAGAGTAACTCAGGACCCACGTCAAGATAACCCGGTCAAGAAGTAGATATCCTCGATATCTATTTTAAGAATGTGAGCACCCACATGAAACACATGCTCGTTCACATCCCACATGTGCACTATTGATTAAGGTTGGTTGTCATTGATTTCAACCCTTGAAGAAAGTCTAGTAGAACAAAGGTTTGGGTAATGTAACCAAGGTTGTTTCATGTATATTTGTATGTGTTTTAATATATTTTAAGGTAATACTATTCTATATGGATAGTACATGTCATGTCGTTTTTAGTGGTATGTGGAACGTCACATAAATCCTCACGGTTTGAGAGTTATGGCCTTACAAAGTTGGAGGAACCTCATATGTTGGCTTGAAGCCCCAAAAAGTCAAAGAAGTCAAAGAGATTGCAAAGAAGAAATTATTATTTAAATGATAAAGTAAAGTGACAAAGTCAAGAAGGATTATTTAAATAATAAAGCGAAGTGACAAAATCAAACAAGATTATTTAAATGATAAAGTGAGGTGACAAAGTCAAGGAGGAATATTTAAATGATAAAGTAATGGAGAACTTTCTAATTATGGAAAGTGGTTAACCCTAAAAATGAGGAAAATAGGTTAAGTGACCTATAAATGGGTTAAGTGACCTAGAAGATGCTTCTAAGGAAGATATTTGGAGAGTATAAATAAGAGGAAAGGCTCTCTCATTTTATATCACACTTGATCATATTGAATATCTATAGGTGATTGAGGTAACCAAAGGATATATAAGCCAAATTTCAGAGGGAAGGTGAAGAAAAAAAGGGCAGAATTCAAGGGAGGATAAATTCTTTTGATGATGCTTTCTAAGGTATGTTATTTACAGGTCATCTCACCATTTTCGCAATAACTTTTTTTCTAGAATGATTCAGACTGTGAAATTTATAGGCCATTGAGGAAACATATCCAAGTATCTCTGGTAAACATTTCATCTTGTGGGTCATTGTATTTTTGGATTTACACTCAGTGAAAAATAGGGTTTGCGGCTAGTCCCGAAACTAGTCTAAAACATGTGTTTCGAGTAAAAATGTCATAACTTCTTCATAACAAATACAAATTCAGTAAGACCAAATGTGTTGGTTAGAGTAAAGTATTCAGTATTCTTTGTAACATGTTTATATCCATTCAACAAATATTTCGTGTAGGGAATGCTCTACAAGGTGACTCTCTAGAATAATCCAGAATTCAACAAGGTATGCCATTTTTGCTATCACTCCTTTTCTGAGAGGTTCCAAGTAGTCACACCTGGAGGAATTGCATAAAATAATCTAAAGAACATTTTGTACTATTTTCAGATATTTATTCATTACAAGTACATAGTTATGATTATGTCAAGTTAGGGTTGTTGACTAATCCCAAACTAGTCATGTGAGACTAAAGAAAAGGTTGATGAAAATGCTAGTCTCTTGTTGTGAAAGTTAAGGAAGGTTTGCAGGTATGTGATCATATACACTAGGTCTATTACAGCTTTACAAATCATATTTGGATGATGAAATTGATGAGGGATTTTGGTTAAGGTACATGTCGGGTACATGGTTGAGACAAGTAGTTGATGAGTTGGCACAAACATGAGGTGTACAGTTTGTGATGTTGGTACATTTTGGGGAGTCATAGTTGATGAGTAGTTGACACATAATTGGTACATACTTAGTAGATGTTTGGATGCACTTGTTTATGGTACATATTGATTATAGGTTATTTGGTACAGGTTGGTGCAAGTTTGATGCACTTGTTTATGGTATAGGTTGATTACAGGTTGAGGTACAGGTTGATGCATGGTTGATGAATGGTTCAAGTTTATTGGTATAGGTTTACAGTGGTATATTTCATAGTGATAGTGTGACAGTGGTTCCATCATACTACTTCTACTTCAGGGTGGTTGGACGGGGTAAGGACAGGTGGTTGTATCCACCTTCTGGTTGTAGCCAAAGAACATAGGGGGTTGTAGCCTCCTTCTAGTTGTAGCCAGATAATAGGGGAGTTGGAGCTTCCCTCGGGTTGTATCCTGAGAAATAAAGGGGTTTGAGCCTCCTTCCAGTTGCAGTTGAAAAACAAATGAAGTTGGTGCTTCCAATAAATGTAATTCTTCAAGACATATAATAAAAATCATTATGTGGTTTTCTCTTACTTTGGGTTTCCACGTAAAACATTGGTATACTATGTATGTGTCTGATTGTTCATTTTTAATTTCTTATTTACTCTGGAGTAATTGGATGATAATGATACATTGATATAACACTTGGATTATATGGTNTGGTTAAAAGGGATTAAATTGCTCTATTATTGATTCACCCCCCCCTCTCAGTAATCCAACAATTGGTATCAAAGCAGGTTCCTTCAGAAATCAGTTTAACCACTGAAAGGTAGATCATCGAGAGCAACAACTTGTATAAAAATGGAATACCACAGTTCAATGGACAGAAGAATTCATTTTGGATCATAAGGATGAAAACATATATACATGCACAGGGATTTGAAATTTGGTAATCAATTGTAGATGGATACACAACACCAACAGTTCCACCTACAAATGAAAAAGAAATGAAGCTTGATCAGAATAATTCCAAAGCCAAAAATGCACTTCTGAATGGTCTTAGTGAAATGATATTCACCAAAGTTGTGCATTGTAAATCCATTAAAGATATTTGAGACAAAATTCAAAATATTTATGAAGGAGATTCAAAAGTCAAAGAAACAAAGCTTCAAACTTACAGAGGTCAGTTTGAACAACTTAAGATGAAGGAAGATGAGAATATTTCATCTTACATTTTATGAGTTGATGAAACAGTAAATGCAATCATAGGATTGGGAGAAGAAATAAAATAATCTGTAATTGTTCAAAAAGTACTAAGATCTCTTCCTATGAGATTTGACCCTAAGATATCATCAGTAGAAGAAAGATCAGATCTAAACTCAATAAGCATGGATGAATTACATGGAATCTTCACAACATATGAAATGAGAACTGAATAGGAAGATCCATATATAAAAGAAACAACCTTCAAAGAATCCAAAAATTCAAAGTAAAAGGGAAGGCAAAAAGAAGAACATAGTATTAGTAGTGACGTCTTGGAAGATGATGAAGAAGTGGCCAACTTTGTCAAAAGACTGAACAAGGGAACCGACGATAGGTATAGAGTTAATCTTCCTTTAATTTGTTTTAATTGTGATGGTATTGGTCATTTTTCTAACAAATGTCCTTACAAGAAAAATATAAATGATGAAGGTTACTCAAAAGGAAAACAAACATATAAAGGCGAAAGAATCACAAAGAAAGTTTTCAAGAAAATCTTATGCACCAAAGAAGACATCTCATCATCAGATGAAGATGAAGTCAGTGACAGTGAGAAAAAAAGAGTTCTATTCATGGTAGTAGAAGAATCTGATAAAGAAGACTCCGAAGAAGAATATATAGAAGTCGAAGAAGAATATGAATAAGTCGAAGAAGAAGTTGAAGAGGTATAAGTTGACTATCGAGAGGAATTAATGTGTGCCATAGAAGTTATCAGAAGAGAAAAGAAGAAAAACAAGAAACTACAAGAAAAAATAGACAAGAAAGAAGACACTCAAGAACTAGAACAAATGATCACAAATTTGAAGGTTCCAATAGAAGAAGATAAAATAATTGAATAAACACTCAAAGAACAACTAAAATAAAAGGACAAGATCATTGGAATTTTGTAGCAGAGATTGTCACATTAAGAAATGATCTTCAAAAGAAAAATATGCAGAACAACTCAAATGTTTTGGATGACATTACTGTTGAAAAGTCAACAACAAATGTGTGTCTAATTTATTTTTCCCTTAAATAAATTGGACAATAAATATTAATCTATTATCTCATAATTACTTGAAATAATTAATTGAAATGGAAAATCAGTGAACTATAGGAAATTCGAGTTAAAAGGTTGACTGGTGGGATAGGAAATTTGAATTAGTTATAATTGAGTGATTTGGAGTTGTAACAAAATTATAAGTGTATTTATGTGAGTTGTAAAGTAGTTTAACTCATTTAAGTGAGTTAAGCTTAGTTGTACTAGTTGTAACTGAACTTACACTAGTGAGAGTTCAGTGAATTAATTATTAATTGATTCACAATCAGTGATCTCACATGTGTAGAAATTTCAATACAAATTATGTATTGCTTGGATTCTCCCGATCTAATAATTATATGCCACTATTAAATAAATAATCGCTTCTACAAATATTCAATGGAATTTAAAACACAATCGCCAATTGCAATATCAAGAAGAAAGATCAATCGCACATAACACATGTTTTTTTCCAGGAAAACATAAAGCTAAAAACCCCACTATAATATATTATGTATATCATGGATCATGAAACAATATCATACAAAACTCTAATCCAAGAGATCTTATTACAATACAATCGTTTCACACTGTCATATAAAAATAAGCAAATACATGTGTCAATTCTCTGCCTCCACACAGCCTGCCTCCTCTGCACAATCTGTGCAATGAATAACCTACAAATGAATTCGAATTGCCTCTTACCTAGGATGCACATTTCTCATGGGAACATCTACTGTGTGTGATTGCATCAGTGCACATGAATGAAATCACAACTGATAGCCAAACTATCCCTTTCACCTGTTAT
>JASDQU010507868.1:26672-39501 GCA_032191745.1 Picea mariana | reverse complement strand
ATGGTGCAAGAGAAGAGCATACTCAAGATTGTTACTTGCAACTTCTAGTCCCAAAATGTGAGTTTATATGTGATTAGAATTGATGTTCAACTTAGATTTATAAACCAAAGCAAACCATCCATGTGGCCAAAAAGCAAAATAAGGGAAAATGATTTTTATCCACCTAAGTGCCTATGTTTGCTTGATTATCCCCTTTATAAGTTGAGGGGTATAAGTGGTGCAGTATTTAGAGCATGCATATCATCATTCTTAAGAAGGAAAATGATTTTTCCCCACATCCAAGAGCTTACAATGTCAAATTTAGATCAAATGCGCACCACACAGTGTGTACACAGGCGCATAGAGCACATGGGAGCTGTTGAACTTAGCTGAAAAGTGCATGCGCGCAGAGGAAAAACGATTCACAGGCGCATGCGCGCACGATGTGCGCCTGTGGGGTGGAATAATCGCGCGCCTGTGATAAAAAACCGAGAAGAAAAATCTGGATGGATTTCTCCCAATCTTCTGGTGAATTGTCTAGTTAGCAGGTCGGCAGAGGCCAGTTTGTGAACCTGCAACTCAATGAAATAAAAAGGAAAGAAAAATAAGCCCAAATGAGGGAGGAATTGATACCAAATCCCCAGTACGGTCACCAATCTGTTTGCACCCAATTCATCACTTGGTGAGCAAATAATGAGTGCTTACATGCCCAGTTGGGCTCTGCTAGGCATGACAGCTGTAAGGTAAAAGGTTAGAAAGAGAAACAAAAAAGTTACAAACAAAAAACAAACTAAAACTAATTAAAACTATGATCATATGAAAAATTGAAAAATAGAGACAAATGGACCAATATCACCAATGTATAAGCTGATCTATTGATGAAATCCAAAGGCACAAAGAAGAAAGGGGACTTGGGTCCCTTCTTTCTCCAATGGAAGGCTCTTGAGGCCCTCAAAGCTTGCTCTCCTTACAATGAAAAGATAAAAATGTGGGTGAAAGAACTCCAAGCTTATTCACTCAAGTGAGGGGTGAATAGCTCTATGAAATGCAACTTGTGAAGTGTATTGCCAAAGAATGAGTCCTTAGCAATCTCAGCAGCATAACAATACAAAGAATTCCTTGAGAAAATGGTGGTTATTCATGGCTTTTTATAGCCAAGCATTGGGTCATTATGTAACCTCTTTAGAATGTGAAAAGGGGCTCTTTAGGGCACAATTAGGTCTTTGACCAGCCCACCATGAGGATTGAGCTCGGATTTGGTGTCAAATCGACTTGGGAGCTGATCCATTAGTGGTTGGGAGGCCGACCAATTTCAATAAATGCGTCGTTTAGCAGGCACGCGGGTTTTTTGCACAACAACCACGCATCGTGCGCTGAAGCGCGCATTGTACGTTGTTGTTACGCGCATATGCGTGCGAACCCGAGTTTTGTAATGTGCCCTTCAAATTTTTGGTCATTTTGTATAGTTTTTTTACCCTTTTGCTATGCTGTGGACTCAATTTTGTGCCATGCATAACTTCTTTTCTGTTTTGATGATGAGGAGTTCTTGTCGTCGTGTGCGGATGAAATTTCAGTGATAACACAGGAGATGTAGCCCAAGAGAGGGGTGAACTTCTTTATCATTTGTTGTGTTATGTGTTTACTGTTCATTGTTATTTGTTGGTTATTATTTGCATCTTGAACATGAAATTTCTATAATTTATGTGTTTGCAAATTGATCATTTTTCCTAAGCACACATAATTAAAAACTTGCAAAAAAATCAAACATACAATCCTTTTCATTTTCAGATCAAGTTGGTATCAGAGCATAGTTTTTTGAAGGCTTGATTATTTGCAAGTGTTTGTTTTCTAATGCTTACAAGGTTGAAGCTCACAAGAAGAGAATGTCAACTTGTATAGACAAGTTCTCAACTTTCAAGAAGAAGGACTATACAATCACCTCAAGCTTCAAGGAGATATTCACCAAGTATGGCTCATGAGGAGAGTCATGAAATTATTCCTTCTGAGCATGAAACTTTCAGAAAGGCTTTCTATGATATGACAGAAATGGTGAAAGTCTTGTTTGAAGAAAGAAATGAAAGATTGCAAGGTGAAAGCTCCAACCCTTCAAAGGGAAATGGAGACAGTGGTGATAAGACTCCAAAAGGAAATGGAGGGAATGGTGATTCTCCACCTCCCTCACCTCCATATTTCACTTCTTCTACCATTTCACAGCCACCTCCAAATTCTCCAAAAGGACATGGTAAAATTCCTCCACAAACTCCTTTGTTAAAGCTTGATATTAAGTTTGAATTGCAAATGTACAATGGAGAGGTAAATGCTGAGAAATTAGATAATTGGATTCGTCAGATTGAAGTGTATTGTAGGATACAAAGGATTCAAAATGATGAAACTAAGATTCAGCTTGATTCTTTAAGATTGGATAGGGCAGCACTCATTTGGTGGGAAGCGAAAACTCAAGAGGACATGAACAAACATGGTAAAGTTTTATCCTCTTGGAATGATTTCATTGTTTCAATTAAAAGGCAATTTTATCCACTAGAATACATGCAGAAAGCTATTATGGATTGGCAAAATTTTAGACAAGCTAAAGGGAAAAATGTTCAAAGCTTTACTCAAGAATTTAGAATAAGATCTTTGGTCTTGGGTGTAGATTTGTCGTCTCAAGAAACTTTACTCAAATACATAGGAGCTTTACATAGCTACTTGAGGCATACGATACTTATGTTTAACCCTTCAAATGTAGATGAAGTTTGTGTACAAGAAACTCATTTAGAAGCAAGAGGAAGGAATGAAACTCAAGAGAGAAGAAAAAATCCATTTAGTCATGGAGACAAGGGAAAGAGGAAGTTCAAAGGAAATGGGAAAAATAATGCTTCAGTTAGGAAAGAGGGAGAAAAACTTACATGTAAACATTGTTCAAAGGATGGCCATGATGAAGACCATTGTTGGAAACTTCATCCTGAAAAGAGACCCAAAAATTTCAACAACCAAGGGAAGTCAAAGACTGTTGCAACCATACAACATGATTTAGGTTCTGATTTGGGTGATGAAACAAAAATTACAGCCATGGGTTTTCAAGGTAAGGGTTCTATTGCAAGTACTAGCCTCAATGAAACTCAACATGAAAAAGAAAGAATAGAGATTTTCCACATAAGGGTTGTTTCAAAGCATACCAAGATAGATACTCTTTTTGATATTGGATCTCAAGCAAACCTCATATCTAAAGACACTATCAAGAAATTAAATTTGGAAAATATTCCACATCCTAAACCATACCCTCTAGGTGGGATATGTTACAATGCCAAATTGCATGTGACAAGAAGGTGTAAACTTAGATTTTCCATCACTGCAAATTTTATAGATGAGGTACAACTTGATGTTATTCCTTTGGATATCTGTGGTATTGTGTTTGGAAGCCCATACTTATATGATAGGAGAGCCATCTTTCATCATTATGAAAACAAGTATCATTTGTTTAAAAATGGAGTTGAGTACATTGTTAAAGCACATACAAAGAAGTTGAATTTGTCACTTGTAAAAGCAGGACAAATGAAGAGATTAGTCAATGCTAGTAAGAATTTTGTCCTCTTGATGATTAAACCCAAAGACAATGTTGAAAAAGAATTTTTCCAAGGTTGTGATGCAAAGTTTAAATATTATTTATATGAGGTTGTTAACCAATATGATGAGATGTTTTAGAAACCAAAGGGATTCCCTCCAAGAAGGGGTATCCAACATGAAATACAATTGCAGCAAGATTTCCCTCTTCCAAACATTGGCATGTACATGATGTCAGTCATGGAGAATGATGAAATTTAAAAACAAATCCAAGAGTTGCTTGAAAAATCATGCCAAGCACATCGCCATGTGGATCACCAATTGTTTTAGTGCCAAAGAAAGATGGTACATGGTGCATGTCTGTAGATTTCAAGGCCTTCAACATGATTATGGTAAAGAATCGTTATCCTCTTCCTAGAATTGATGATTTTCTTGATCAATTGAAAGATGCTAAGTATTTTACTAAGTTGGATTTGAGAAGTGGATATCATCATATTAGGATTGCTGAAGGAGACACATGGAAGACATCTTTCAAAACAAAGAAAGGTTTGTTTGAGTGGATGGTAATGCCATTTGGAATTTGAAATGCTCATGCTACTTTCATGAGAGTCATGAATGATGTCTTAAGGCCTTTTCTTGATGATTATTTTATTGTCTACTTGGATGACATTTTGATTTTTAGCAAATCTCGTGAAGAGCATGTTATGCATGTAAAGCAATTTTTAGATGTCTTGAGGAAAGAAAAGTTGTTTTTGAAGATGTCTAAATGAGAGTTTGGAAAGACCTCACTTGTTTACTTGGGGCATATTGTTGGAGGAGTAGAACTGAAAATTGATACCTCCATTGTCAAAGTCATATTGGAGTGGTCCAAGCCCAACAATGTGACAGAGGTAAGAAGCTTTTTGGGAGCAGCCCAATATTGGAGAAAGTTTATTGCTAACTTCTCTTCAATTGCAACTCCATTACATGTAGTGACAAGCATAAAGCAAGTTTTCCAGTGGGGAGGAAAGCAACAAAAGTCTTTTGATACTTTGAAGGAGAAAATCAGTTCATCCCTAGTTCTTGCACTTACAAATTTAATACAACCATTTGAAATCTAAACTAATGCAAGCAATTATGCAATGGGAGCATTCTTGTTACAACATGGTAAGCCCATTTGTTTTCATTCTAAAACGTTTAATGGTGTTGTGATTAACTATCCTACTTATGATAAGGAGTTGTATGCATTGGTGCAAAGTGTGAAAAAATGGAAACATTATTTGTTGAGAAAAGAAACTATCATTCACACACATCATCAACCATTTCAATACTTACAATTACAAACAAAGCTACAAAAAGAAAGGCACTTCAAATGGATGGGTTTTCTACAACAATTCCACTTGGTTATAAGGTATAAGAAGGGAATTTATAACAAAGTTTCTGATATGTTTTCTAGGCCCATTATTAGTGCTTCAATTATTCTTAATCATAATTCTATCATGCATGAGAGCTATGTTGAACAATATGCTTTAGATGTTGATTTTAAAGAGGTGTATGCAACTTTGTGTCATTCTAACCATGTTGAGGAATTGGATTACCATGTGCATGATAATCTTTTGTATCATCTTGGAAAGCTACGTATTCCACAAGGTGAAATAATCAACATTATAAGGGAAGATCATTCTTCTCTTATTGTTGGTCACTTTGGTGTAGGCAAGACGGTGGCTAATTTGCAAAGGTATTGCTATTGGCCTAAAATGAATGAAAGTGTTTCAACATATGTAAGAGGATGTTCATTATGTGCTACAAGCAAGCCTAGCAATAGAAAGTTAGGTTTGTATACTCCACTTTCGGTTCCTTCTCATCCTTGGCAAAGCATTTCCATGGACTTTGTGGGAGGTATACCTATGTCTAAAAAGAATCATGATTATCTTTATGTTGTGGTTGACCGTTTCAGAAAAATGTGTATTTTGATGCCTTGTATGAAGAAGGTTACAGCTGAGAAAATGACACAAATGTTCTTTCATCATGTTTGGATACATTTTGGGTTGCCTAAATCCATTATTTTTTATCGAGATTCTTGATTTATTGGGAACTTTTGGTCAAGTTTATGGGCACTCATGGACACCAAACTAGAAAAGAGAACAACTTTTCATCTGCAAACCGATGGTCAAACAGAAGTGGTTAATAGAATAGTGGTGCATCTTCTTCATAGTTATTGCAGCAAGCATCCTAAGCTTTGGGATGAGCACTTACACTACATTCAACATGCTTACAACCGAGCTAAGCACTCTTCAACTCAAACATCGACATTTAAATCATGTTTTGGCTATTTGCCCAAATCTCCTTTAGATTTTATCTTTGGGAAATACATTTCTATTGATGGTTGTTGGCCCTCGACCAAGTTTTGGGAAAACCTTGGTCATGCTTGACCATTTTTGGTACTTCAACAGGCTAGTTGAAGATAGAGCGCTCAGACAAAGCGGAGATCGCGGGATCTCGCTCATTTTGAGGACTTTTTGGGCTTTTAGGGTTTATGTAACGAGTATGGGATGTCGGCCCATGGGTCTTACCCATGTTTAGGCTCTTTTTGTAATGTATAAATAAGTAGCTAGAAGATGTAGGAAGTAGACCTAGAAAGCCCATAGCTTAGTGATAATGTTAGCTATGTGCAAGAATATGTGTTAAGGCTTGCAGAGCTAAGTGCAAGTGTTTTGTATGTGCTTTGTGCACAGGCTATGTAAAGGCTCTATGTTGTACCTAACTCGAGGAAGGAGGATCTAGAGAGATGCACGCAGATCTCCTGTCCTATTCGAAGTTTTCTTTGTGGCTTGGTGTCTGTAAGAAGATTGGAAGAGACTAATAAGAAGAGAAGAAGAGTTAGTGGGCGTAGCCCCACATTGGTGTGAACCATATCGTGTGTTAATGTGCTTTGTGAAATGTGTTCATGGTGTTTATGTTTCCATTTTCTTAGTTCTTATTGATGAATGCATCTGATGTAGTAGAATAGTTCTTAATAATATGAATGAATGTTAGATCTACTCTGATTCTATGTGCTAAATGGTTAGTTGTTCTTAGATCTTGATTAATATTGCGTTGTTCTGTAATAAGGGTTTAACCTGTGATGTTAATAAGGGTTAAAATACTAATGAATGTTAAATGCTAAGTGCTCTATTAAGTATTGTGATCACAGATATGTGTCCCAACTAGGTTGAAGACAATTGAGTCCTACAACCCCCCTGCCTTTACCTCGGGTAAGACTTCATTTGCTTTACAGGTGTTTCCAAAAGGGATGGTAGTTAGGGTTTTGTTGGTGCATTTTTGAAGCATTGAACCCTGGGTTTGCCCCTGTGCCAACAAATGGTTCCATTACCAAGACCTGAAACTGTGATTGCTGGGAACTGAAGAAAAGAAAAAGCTATGTGCGTAGCTATGTTGCTATAGTGCACAGTATTCTAATGGACTTGTGAAGCTATGTACTAAGAAGAGAATCTTGATCTAAAGGAAAGAGGTAAGATATTAAAGCTTTGTGCTCTAATAAAGGTAAGATAAGTGGAAATTTTTTCTCAAAAGTATGAATCTAGGTATGTTTGACAGATTTTGTCCTAGTCTGAAAACTAGGGCACGACTAGAAGAAAGAAGATTTGATATAAATAAATTTGATAGATTTAGTGAAAGATATGTTATTACTATGCATAGAAAGAATTTTTGGACTAACAAGTGGATGCAGGATCCTAGAAAGAATTTTTTATAGGTCCAGCACTGTGATCCCATTGCACAGTACAGAAAAGGTTGGGGATCGTTTAAGAGAAAGAGAGGATTGACTCTTTGTTATAGTTGCAGAAGACCGGGACATATTGCTAAGGAATGCCTTGGTATAGGTCCTATTTGTCTTTGTTTTAAAGTTGTTGGTCATGAGGTTTTGGATTTCCCTAGAAAGATTGCTAAAGTTGAAAAGATGAACATGAGACAAGAAAACCATGAAAAAGGTCATGAGGCTAAGGATATGCTAGAGCACCAAAAATAATTAGAGACTATATTATTGCAGATGAAAGAAACATTGAATGATCATAGAGACATCAGTTTACCAGAGATCTTAAAAGAGAAGGAGTGCATAGAAACAATATTCGAAGACTTTGACATAGACTATGTTCTGGATGAGGAAAAATAGGTGAACATTATGCCAGAAAGCACTTGGGAAATTTTGGGAAAGCCTACTATGGTTCCTTCATTGGGAGGGATAGGATTGTTTAAAGGAAAGATGATAACCCTGTGTGGAGGAGTTACTAATGTACCTACAATTTCTCATGGAACATCGACTGAAGAAGAATTTCAGGTCATTAAGTTTGTTGAGAACAACACTCCCTTTGCACTTTTTTTAGGAAGGACATGGATTGAGAAAGATCAGATCTGAAGGAAAGAAGAAGAGGAAGCCACAGAACAGAAAAAACAAGAATTAAGGGATTTCATGGTTAGGAGAATAACGCGACTAATAGAAGAACAAGAGGAAAAGTCGAAGAAACTAAGGGCCAAATACTTAGTTTTCAAAGTTGAAAGAACACAAAAAGTATTGACAAAACTTCCCATGCAGGAAAGAAGTGCATCGACCCCGGGAATAGTAAAAGAAGAGTTATTACTCACGAACCCTTTGAAAGACTCTCAGCAGTGCGAAGTAACTACGCTAAAGGAAGATAATATTGAAAATGGGAAGAGGATTCCAGAAACTCGGATCATAGGAAAGAAGGCGAGAAAGCTCAGTAAGAAGAAGGCACAATCAAAAAAACTGTAGAAAGTTCTAGAAAAGACTTCACAGAAAGCAGGCTTGCAGAAATTGAACCTCATCGGAATAGCAGAACAACACAGGATGGCACTTCGCCATGGAAAAGCTATATGATTGTTGGAGGCATCTCGACCATTAGAAAGACGCTCCAAAATGGCTAGAAATGCAGTTATTTCCAGAAAGATCGCCATTGGACCGTTGGGACCGCGCCACAACGGATGGAATCGTATTGACTAGGGCATTCCTTCCCATTGGAGGAGTCTGTTACGACGTTTCTTATTTAATCCATCGAATACCTCACTAGGGATACTTTTTCAAACTGATATATTCGAGCTAACAGAGAAATGATTTCTATTGCATTGTGCTTTTGAGACCTTGCCATCCGGTTTGCTACCTTGAGCACCCGTTCGCCTACCCGAGATATTTGACCACGGGCGTGTATGTCGGGTGAATGCAGCGCAGTAGAGAAGTTTGTGGAGGATATCTTAATAGACCTTATGGCTGAGAAGGTCATGTTTTCAGGAGTACAAGCCTCATCAACGAGAGGATTGCAAGCATCCCCATCGACTGGACGTCGATCTGGGCCATCCTGAACTGCGACAGAGAAGAGAAGCTAGCACCACAATGATATGGAAAATGAAAATAATATCTCATTGGTATTTCCAAACTACATTCCACCTCTGGATGGTGCGGTTAGTTGTGACAACATCCCAAGAGATTTTGAGTACACACTCATCACGACGTACCTCCCAAAAGGGATACGTGTAATAGGACCACAGTTGGGATTGATCCCTAATCTTAATATCAGTGACTTTAACCTGGGAGATAGGTAGAATTATACGATGCTCACACTGTATAGATACTTGAAAAAGATGACTAGGAAGAATTCAAATATAGTCTCCCAGCCATGGATTAAGGAGGTCGCGAGGTCCACCATCCTCAACATCATGAAGATACCCCACTTCAGTAGACATCAGGAGGTTAACGTGTGTGTTAAACTCCTCTTATCGTGCTTCCATGGTGGATACCTTTGGTTGGATAGGTGCATCACTTTGGATCTAGCACTGATCCACCACATTACTAGACTAAGCATGCAAGGACCAGTCCCTCATAAATTCTACCTAGGGAAGGCTGCAGATCGCACCCTGGCGCAGCATATAAGAGAAACCTATGGTGATGTGGAGAAGGGGAAGAGAGGCTACAAGGTATCCTCCATCCAAGATGGCATAGTGTGCCTAGCTTGTCAGTTGATCACTGGTAATCTCGTCAAGAAGAATAGACCGACGCAAGTCACGGGGTTTGTCGTCGACCTTGCAGGAAGTGTGTTGAAGGGATGCAGATGAACTGGGTGAGCTACCTCGTCAACGAGTTGGAGAAGGACTACAATGAAGCGTAGCACCAAGGCTATGAATTCCACTTCAGGTGGTTATTGATCCTCATTGCCTTTGTCGCTTGGCATATGCCAGAGGGAGCGACATTCCCTGAAGTCGAGCCATCTAAACCACTAGTCGCGAGGTTCACCACCTTGTGGTATTCAAGCGATATGGAGAAGCAATGGAAGTTGAACACTGTCTTCCACACCTACTACCTAAAACTCATGCGAGCCATTGAATCTTTCCCCTGAATGACACCAGATACACTCCATCGGTTTAGGCCACTAGTGAAGTTCCGCGTAGACCAACACTTCATATATATCACCATGCGCAGGGATGAAATCAAGGAGGAATCACAGTCATACTATAAATTGACCCAAGAAGACATGGAGGAGATAACCAAGGAATGGCCAACTGAATTCTTTGTACCAGTCGAGCAAACAGAGTTCTTTGACCCTGATATCATCAGAATTCCTTCGGTCACCTGAGAAGAGTATGATGGACCAAGCAACGCTAAGAAGAAGAAGAATAAGGAAGAGGTGCAGGACATAAACAACACATTGGAGGAAAATGCGTCTGATTCACTTGGAGGAGGAGGAGGCGACGAAGTAAACCAAGAGGAGGAAGGGGAAGAAGACAAGTAGGAAAAGGGTGAAGTAACACCGCCAGAGGATCCCCTTACAGAGGCTGAGATTATCGAAGAAAAGGAAGGTTTCTCCAAAGAAACCCTCAGCGCGGAAGAAGTCACGAGCCAATAAGCCTCAGTCACAGAATGTGCTCACAGTCAATGATATTGATCTCATCATCACAGCTATAGTAAATACTTTGGAGGATATCTTGCAGTGAAATGAAGAAAAGAAGGAAATGATGTATGACATAATCGAGGTAGAGTTGAAAGGGGTGCAACAATATCTCTATTCAATACGTGCAATGTCTATTGCGCTGTCATCATCAAAAGGTATAGAATTGGGAGATAAACCCACCCAACTACGTATATTAGTAGATGCAACAGAGGCTCACCTTCGATGAGTACAGGAAGAAAAATAACAGGACATAGAGGCCTTGAAACAAGCAAAGGAAGAATCCCTAGAGCAACGTCAGGTTGTGCAGCAAGAGAAAGATGACCTTTGGGCAAAGTTCGAAGTGGACAGAGAACAAATCCAGAAAGAGAAATATCAACAGCTCACGAAGCAGATTAGAGTTAAAGAGGCAGTGAATATAGCACTTCGCTCTGTTCCAGGCTTGACCCAGATGGAAGAAGAGATAGCCAAGATCCAAGTGGGGAAGCTCACTAAATCCATTCAGTAGCTTCAAGCAAGAGTAGCAGAGATATAACTACAAGTAGTGTTGAGAACTCTACAAGAAGTGAGAGATCAAAGGGAAGAAATTGCCAGGAGCACAGTCGAAAGAATCAAGATGTTGGCTATATAATGTAAGAAACTAAGTAACCAAAGTTCATAGAACTATGAGCTCCTTGTAGAAGACCCAGAGCTGAGGAGATTGGAGGCACAGCTCGAGGAGGTTGAGCAACAGGAATCGACATTGCAAGCACAACTGAAGCATATTATGGTCATTGAGAATATGAAGAGATCGTAGGAGAAGTGTGCAATTTAGCAGCAGGTTATTTCCATCCATAGTAGAGTCATGGAGGTGACATAGTGACTCCATCCGGTGCAGGACAAAGCATGCCCCCTCTTTGAAGAGATTGAGGGACAAGAATAATAGTTGGAATAGGTGGTCTTCATAGTGGAACAGTGCCTGGAAGGGCCTGTCACCAAGCAAGTCATTCAGGAGTTTGTCGAGTAGGAGGCTCTGGTGAAGTAGCAAGTTGAGGCAGCTCGAGCTAATATGGAGGCCTTCAAAGAAGTATTTCCTAGATTATAGTGACTCGGTACAAGTCACAAGTGATTTTTGGGGGCCTGTTGGCCCTCAACCAAGTTTTGGAAAACCTTGGTCGTGCTTGACCATTTTTGGGACTTCGACAGGTTCGTCGAAGACAGAGTACCCAGACAAAGCGGAGACCATGGGATCCCACTCATTTTGAAGACTTTTTGGGCTTTTAGGGTTTATGTAACAGGTATGGGATGTTGGCCCATGGGTCTTACCCATGTTTAGGCCCTTTTTGTAATTTATAAATAAGTAGTTAAGCGATGGAGGAAGTAGGCCTAGTAAGTCAATGGCTTAGTGCTAATGTTAGCTATGTGCAAGAAGATGTGTTAAGGATTGGAGAGCTAAGTGCAATCATTTTGTAAGTGCTTTGTGTACAGACTATGTAAAGGCTCTGTGTTGTACCTAACTCGAGGAAGGAGGATCTGGCGAGGTGCGCGTAGATCTCCTGTCCTGTGCAGAGTTGTCTTTGTGGCTTGGTGCCTGTAAGAATATTGAAAGAGACTAATAAGAAGAGAAGAAGAGTTGGTGGGCGTAGCCCCACACTAGGGTGAACCACATATATCCTATGTTAATGTTCTTTGTGCAATGTGTTCATGGTTTTTATGTTTCCATTTTCTTAGTGTTGATTGATGAATGCATCTGATGTAGTAGCTTAGTGCTTAATAATATGAATGAATGTTATATCTTCTCTAATGTTATGTGCTAAATGGTTAGATGTTCTTAGATCTTGATTAATACTGCATTGTTCTGTAATAAGGGTTTAACCTATGATGTGAACAAGGGTTAAAAGACTAATGAATATTAAATGCTAAGTGCTCTGTTAAGTATTGTGATCACAAATTTATGTCCCAGCTAGGTTGTAGACACTTGAGTCCTGTAAACCCCTCTGCCTCTACCTTGAGTGAGACTTCATCTACTTCATAGGTGTTGACGAAAGGGCTAGTAGTTAGGGTTGTTTTGGTGCATTGTTGAAGAGTTGAACCCTGGGTCTACACCTATGCCAACAATCGTCAATATGACATTGATAGGGTAGAAAAATTCATTGAACAAATTTAGTTGGTACATCAAATGTGTTGGTTGTGGCGCCTGATTATCTTCCTGATTTAGAGGTCTTTTACTTTCAGTTGTGTTTATACCCCATGAAGTATTTACACCCTAGAAGTATGGACACTCTTCCAAGTAGGGGAGTGCAGAGGGGGGGTACCCCCTATGTGGGGTCTGGGGGGGCTATCCCCCCGGCTGAGGGGTTTGGGGGCAAGCGTCCCCC
>JASDQU010507868.1:5713-17086 GCA_032191745.1 Picea mariana | reverse complement strand
TACATCAAACTTTACTTTAGTCTCACATGACTAGTTTTGGATTAGTCAACAACCCTAACTTGAAATAATCATAACTATGTACCTGTAATGAATAAAGATATGAAAATAGTACACAATGTTCTTCAGTGTTTTTTATACAATTCCTCACAATTAGATAGTTATAGCCATGAGAAGTTGGAGAACCCAGGTTTGGGTAATGGACCCAAGTTTGTTTGATGGATAATGCTATGAGTTTTGATATATTTGTAGGAAATACTATTGTATATGGATAGTACATGTCATTTCATTTTCATTGGTATGTGTAATGTCACATAACTCCTCACGGTTAGAGCGTTATGACCATGTGAAGTTGGAGAACCCTCATGAGTCATATAAAAGCCCCAAAAGGTCAAAGTAGTCAAAGTGGTTTAAGAGATTTTAGAAGGTAAATAATTAAGTGAAGTGATGAGTGTAGTATAATTCAAAGTGAATACAAAAGAAATTATTTAACTAATAAAGTTAATGGAGAAATTAGAAGTGGATTAACCCTAAAATAAGGAAAGTGGGTTAAGATGATTAAAAGGTAACCACTTGAGGAAGCTACATGAAAGTATAAATAAGAGGCAAGGATATCGCATTTTAATCACACTTGAGAATATTGAATATCTATAGGTGACTGAGGTAAACAAAGGATATCTAAGCCAAATTTCAGAGGGAAGGTGAAGTAAAGAAGGTCAAAATTCAAGGGAGGATAAATTGTTTGGATGATGTTTTCTAAGCTATGTTATTTACAGGTCATCTCACCATTTTCGCAATAAAAAAATTTCTAGAATGATTCAGAATGTGAAAATGGGAGTCCATTGAGTAAACATATCCAAGTAGCTGTGGTAGAAATTTTGTCTTGTGGGTCGTTGTATTTTTGGAGTTACACTCCATGGAAAATAGGGTTTGTGGCTAGTTCTGAAGCTAGTCTAAAAAAGGTGTTTCGGGTAAAAAAGTCATAACTTATTCATACCAGATCCAAATTCAGTAAGAATAAATGTGTTGGTTATATTAAATTCTGTAGTATTCTTTGTACAATTTTTGGATCCATACAACAAATATTTTGTGCGGGGCACGATCTACAAGTTTGATCTCTAGAATAAGCCATAATTCAACAAGGTGTGTCATTTTTGCTATAAATATTTTTTCGAGAGGTTCCAAGTAGTGACACCTGGAGGAATTGCATAAAACACACTGACGAACATCGTGAATTATTTTTATATATTTATTCATTACAGGTACATAGTTATGATTATTTCAAGTTAGGGTTGTTGAGTAATCCAAAACTAGTCATGTGAGACTAAAGTAAAGTTTGATGAAAATGTTAGTCTCTTGTTGTTAAAGTTAAGGAAGGTTTGTAGGTATGTGATCATATACACCAGTTCTATTACATATTTACAAATCAGATTTGGATGATGAAATTGATGAGGGCTTTTGGTTGAGGTACATGATGGGTACATGGTTGAGACAAGTAGTTGATGAATTGGCACATACATGACGTGTATAGTTGATGATGTTGGTACATCTTTATGAGTCATAGTTGATGAGTAGTTGATACATGATTGGTACATACTTGGTACATTGTTGGAGGCACTTGTTAGTAGTATTGTTGACACATGTTTTATGAATGATGTAGCATACTTGTATTGGTACATTATTAGAACCACATATTGATCTTAGTGATGATTATGAGTTGTTGTGTTATGCTTGGTTGATGCACATATTTGAGAGCTGCCTTGGTGATTGATATTGGAGAGTAGATCTTATTTGGTTGATAAGATTGATGAGATAGGTTGTTGTAATAGGTTGTCTGCACAGGTTGTTGTGATAGGTTATTCGTACAGGTTTGGTGCATGGTTGATGCACTTCTTCATGGTACAGGTTGAGGTATAGGTTGGTGCATGGTTGATGCACTTGTTTATGGTACATGTTGATTACAGGTTGTTTGGTACAGTTTGGTGCATGGTTTATGCACTTGTTTATGGTATAGGTTGATTAAAGGTTGAGGTACAGGTTGATGCATTGTTGATGCATGGTTCAGGTTATTGGTACAATTTGTTTGGTGCAGATTGATTGGTACAGGTTTAGAGCACTATATCTCATAGTGATAGTGTGAGAGTGATTCCATCATTCTACTTATATGTCAGGGCGGTTGGACAGTGCAAGGATAGGTAGTCGTAGCCACCTTCCGGTTGTATCTAGAGAACATAGGGGTTGTAGCCTCCTTATGGTTATAGCTAGATAATTGGGGAGTTGGAGCTTCCCTCAGGTTCAAGTAGCCTGAAAAACTAGGGGGTTGGAGCCTCCTTCCTATTGCAGCTAGAAAACAAAGGAAGTTGGTGATTCTAATTAATGTAATTCTTAAATACATATAAGAAAAATCATTATGTGGTTTTCTCCCTCTTTGGGTTTCCACGTTAAAACATTGGTGTACTGTGTATGTGTATGATTTCTCATTTTTTCATTTTTTATTTACTCTGCAACTATTGGATGCTAATTTTACATTGATATAACACTTGCATTTTGTAGTTAAAAAGGATAATTGCTCTATTACTGATTCAACCCCCTCTTAGTAATCCAACAATTGGTATTAGAGTCGGTGCCTTCAAGAATCAGTTTACCCATTGAAAGTTAGATCATGGAGAGAAAAAACATGTACAAACATGGAATACCATGGTTTGATGGACAGAAGTATGCATTTTGGAGCAGAAGGATGAAGACATATATACAGGCACAGGGATTTGAAATTTGACAATCTGTAGTAGATGGATACAAAGAACCAGTAGTTCTACCAATAAGTGAAAGAGAAATAAAACTTGGTCAAACTAATTCCAAAGCCACAAATGCACTTCTGAATGGTCTTGGTGAAATGGTATACACCAAATTTATGCATTGTAAATCCACTAAAGAGATTTGGTACAAACTTCAAAATATTTATGAAGGAGATTCAAAAGTCAAAGCAGCAAAGCTTCAAACTTACAGAGGTCAGTTCGAACAACTAAAGATGAAGGAAGATGAGAATATTGTAGATTACTTATTACGAGTCGATGAAACAGTAAATGCAATCATAGGATTGGGAGAAGAAATTAAAGAATCTGTAATTGTTCAAAATGTATTAAGATCTCCTCCTATGAGATTTGATCCTAAGATATAAGCACTAGAAGAAAGAGCAAATCTAGAATCAATAAGCATAGACTAACTACATGGAATATTCACAACATATGAAATGAGAACTGAACAGGAAAATCCAAATATAAAAGAAGCATCTTTCAAAGCATCGAAAAGGTCAAATCAAAAGGGAAAGAAAAAAGAAAAAGAACATAACAACAATAGTGACATCTCGGAAGATGATGAAGGAATGGCTAATTTTGTCAAGAGATCGAACAAGGGAACCAGTGATAGATATAAAGGTAAGCTTCCATTGATTTGTTTTAATTGTGATGGTATTGGTCATTTTGATAACAAATGTCCTCACAAGAAAAATAACGGGAATGATGAAGATTACTCAAATAGCAAACTAACATATAAAAGCAAAGGAACCACAAAGAAAGTTTTCAAGAAAATCTTATGTACCAAAGAAGACATCTCCTCATCAGATGAAGGTGAAGTCAGTGAAAGTGAAATGGAATGAGTTCTATTCATGGAAGTAGAAGACTTTGATAAATAAGACACCGAAGAATAATATGAAGAGGGAGAAGTTGACTACCAAGAAGAATTGTTGACTGCTATATAAGTTATAAGAAGAGAAAAGAGGAAAAACAAGAAGCTACAAGCATAACTAAACAAGAAGGAAGACACTCAAGAACTAGATCAAATCATCATGGAATTGAAGGTTCAAATAGAAGAATATAAAATAATTGAAGAAGCACTCAAAGAACAGTTAGAAGAAAGAGACAATATCATTGGAAATTTGGAAGTAGAGATTGTCACATTGAGAAAGGATCTTCAAAATAAAAATATATAGAACAGCTCAAAAGTTTTGGATGACATTATCAACAGTCAAATGCCTAATCATGACAAGTATGGACTTGGATAGAATCAGACAGAAAAGGGATCAAGATCCAAAACAACAGAACAAGAAACATATAAAAAAAGTTATGCAGAAAAAATCAAAGGGGATAGGAATACCTACAAGGAAGATTACAGGGACACTCCTCCACCGAGAAGATTCAGATTTTAGAATCGATGACCGAAAGAAACAAATAGGCCTCAGGAAGAAGAAGGATTTATAAGAGTAACTCCTTTTAGAATATCTTCAACTCCCAGGTATCAAACTATGTTTTTGGTTTATGTTATGCATGAAATAATTTTGGACATAAAGCTGTAAGTTGGAGAGATAATAGCAGGAACATAAACAACTTTGAAAGACATACACAAAATGGTTATCCAAGAAGGTCTAGTGAAACACAGAGAAGAAGTTAAAACAAGTTTGAATCATTGAGCACTAAAGTGGAATGATACAAGTGCAATAACTTTGAACACATGGCCAAAGATTGTAGAATGATGGTCCCTCCTAGAAAACCACAACAAAACAACAACAATCACAAACAAGAGCCTCGGAAGAAAACATGGATAAGAAAGAAGAATCAATATAGAAATGAAGAATGCACACTCTCTCTACAAGCTAAGCATAAGAAGAGTGGTTGTTATGTTGACAGTGGTTGTTCAAAACACGAAGAATAAGTGAACAAAGACTAGGTCCCATAGATCGTAAGACTGGAAATAAAACGAGATGAAGAAAATTCTACAGAGAAAAAGAAAGATGAGGGATATAGAAAGGTTTGGAAAATAACTAAAAGAAAAGAAGGACAGGTAAATAAGGAATAGGTTCAAGAGATTGTACTTTCAGGAACTGTAGTGAGAGATGAATCTGAAGACAAAAGGAAAGAAGTCAGATCTCAGACAGATGATGAATCTACCAATGAAGATGATGATGAATACACATCATAACAAGAATTGTTTTGAGCCATCCAGCTTAGAGACTCCCAGATTATATGAATAATAGACAGGGGGAGTCTATGTGGTAGCTGAGATAGACCAGAGAACCATCTTACGAGCATATTTCAAAGTTTGAGTAAACATAGCAATGCTCAGAAACAACAATGACAAAACTCTCTATGAGCTATGGAAAGGAAGTGCGGACAACAACCTCTACATCAAGGTAACTCAAGGTAGTATTTTATTAATTGAAATTTATGTTGATGATACTTTTTTTGGAAGTAATAATGACAGGTTAAGCCATAAATTTACAAAGGAAATGCATAATGAATTTGAAATGTCATTACTCAAAGAACTATCCTTCTTTTCGGGTCTTCAAATACATCAAAGAAACCAAGGAATTTTTATTTCTCAAACTAAGTATATCAAAGAAATGCTAAATAAGTTTGGAATGGAAGAGTGTAAACCAGTTACCACTCCTATGAAAACTAATTGAAAGTTGAACAAAGATGATGATTCAAAGTCTACAGACCAGAGGCAATACAGGTCAATGATTGGTAGCTTACTTGACAACACTCAGACCATATGTAATGCAGGCAGTTGGATAGGTGGAAAGATTTCAAGTAGCAGCAAAGGAATCACATGTCTTAGCAGTAAAGAGTATTTTCAAATATCTCAAAGGAACANATCCAAAAGGAAAGGATCTATCACTTATTGCCTACACAGATGCAAATTAGGCAGATTGCATTGATGACCAAAAAAGCACCAGTGGAGAAGCGTTCTACTTGGGTGAGTGTTTAGTATCATGGTTAAGCAAGAAACAATCATCAGTATCCTTATCTACAACCGAGGTAGATTATATTGTAGTAGCAACATGTTGTACACAGGTTCTATGGATGAAACAAACTCTGACAGATATACAGGTTGACCATGATGATCCCATTCCAATCTATTGTGATAATACAAGCACCATCAGTATCTCAAACAACCCAATGATGCACTCCAAGACGAAGCACATTCCAATAAAGTATCATTTTCTACGGGAATAGTTTGTAGAGAAGAACATCATAGTTGAATATGTGGGAACAAAAGAACAAGTGGCAAACATCTTTACAAAACCTCTTCCAAGAGAATCCTTTGAGTATCTTCGCCAGAGACTCGAAGTAATTTCTACTCCAAAATGAATGTTTTTGAATGCTTATCTTATATGTCTTATATCTACATGAGGAAGCACCATAAAGAGGACAATTCAGGTTGGGATATTAGTTTCAAGCAAAGTCATGTTAGGGGGCGAAGCCCCAAATGGAAAGATACATTTTCCATTGATGACAAAGGGGGGGAGATTTATCAAATGCAAAGGTAAATGCTTGGAGAGAGAGCATAGAGGCATGTTTCCAAGGGGAGTGATTGTCACAAGGGAATAATGAGTGATATGACTTCAGAGTGATACCCTTTGTCAAAGGGGGAGATATTATTTTTATGAAGGGAAAGAGAGTAATCAGAGGCTTATAAACACAAAGAAACTCAAAGGCATGTAGACAGGGGGAGCAGCCCCAAAGGGAGATACCCTTTTCCATTGATGTCAAAGGGGGATAGATAGAAACATTGATCAGGAGTATAAGCATGAATGTTATCATGACTAAGTGTTGCCATCAATGCCAAAGGGGGAGATTGTCAGAAAGTTGGCTTAGGTTGATGGAAATTTGGGATGTATTTTTGGTTTTCATTGATTTCAACCATTGGAGAGTGATATTGTATATTTATATCAACCCTTAGTGATTGATTTCAACCCTTGGAGAAAGTCTGGTAGCGAATTCTGGTAGCACAAAGGTTTGAGTAATGGACCCAAGGTTGTTTCATGTATAAGGGTATGATTTTTAATAAATTTGAAGGTAATACTATTCTATATGGATAGTACATGTCATTCCATTTCCAGTGGTATGTGGAACATCACATAACTCCTCACAGATAGAGAGTTATGGCCATGAGAAGTTGGAGAACCCAGGTTTGGGTAATGGACCCAAGTTTGTTTGATGGATAATGGTAAGAGTTTTGATATATTTGTAAGAAATAATATTCTATATAGATAGTAAATGTCATTCCATTTCTAGTGGTATGTGGAACGTCATGTAATTCCTCATGGTTAGAGAGTTATGGCCATGTGAAGTTGGAGAACCCTCATGAGTCATCTTGAAGCCCCAAAATGTCAAAGTAATCAAAGTGGTTTAAGAGATTTTAGAAGGTAAATAATAAAGTGAAGTGATGAGTGTACTATAATTCAAAGTGAATACAAAATAAATTATTTAAATAATAAATTTAATGGAGAAATTGGAATTGGGTTAACCCTAAAATAAAGAAAGTGGGTTAAGATGGTTAAAAGGTAACCCCTTGAGGAAGCTACATGAAAGTATAAATAAGAGGCAAGGCTCTCTCATTTTAATAAAACTTGAGCATATTGAATATATACAAGTGAATGAGGTAAAAAAATGATATCTAAGCCAAATTTCAAAGGGAAGGTGAAGTAAAGAAGGCCGAAATTCAAGGGAGGATAAATTCTTTTGATGATGCTTTCTAAGGTATGTTATTTATAGGTCATATCACCATTTTCACAATAAATGTTTTTATAGAATTATTTAGACCATGAACTTGGGAGGTCATTGAGGAAACATATCCAAGTAGTTGTGGTACAAATTTCATCTTGTGGGTCTTTGTATTTTTGGAGTTACACTTCATGGAAAGTAGGGTTTGTGGCTAGTCCTAAAACTACTCTAAAACAGGTGTTTCAGGTAAAAACGTCATAAATTATCCATAACAGATCTAAATTAAGTAAGACCACATGTGTTGGTTAGAGTACAGTCTATAGTATTCTGTGTACAATTTTTAGAGCCATACAACAAATATTCATTGTGGGGCATGATCTACAAGTTCGCTCTCTAGAATAAGCCAGAATTCAACAAGGTATGCCATTTTTGCTATAACTCATTTTCTGAGAGGTTCCAAGTAGTGACACCTGGAGGAATAGTATAAAACACACTGAATAACATTGTGCACTATTTTCATATCTTTATTCATTACATGTACATAGTTATGATTATTTCAAGTTAGGGTTGTTGACTATTCCAAAACTAGTCATGTGAGACTAAAGTAAAGTTTGATGAAAATGCTAGTCTCTTGTTGTTAAAGTTAAGGAAGGTTTGAAGGTATGTGATCATATACACTGGGTCTATTATAGAGTTACAAATCATATTTGGATGATGAGGTCTTTTGGTTGAGGTACATGTTGGGTACATGTTTGAGACAAGTAGTTGATGAGTTGGCACATACCTGAGGTGTATCGTTGATGATGTTGGTACATCTTGATGAGTCATATTTGATGAGTAGTTGATACATTATTGGTACATACTTGGTACATGGTTGGAGGCACTTGTTAATAGTATTTTTGACACATGGTTTATGGATGATGTAGCATACTTGTATTGGTATATTATTAGAACCACATATTGATCTTGGTGATGATTATGAGTTTTTGTGTTATGCTTGGTTGATGCACATCTTTGAGAGTTGTCTTGGTGATTGATCTAGGTGATTAGATCTGACTTGGTTGATAATATTGATGAGATAGGTTGTTGTGATAGGTTGTTTGGACGGGTGGTTGTGACAGGTTATTCGTACAGGTTTGGTGCATGGTTGATGCACTTGTTCATGGTACAGGTTGGTGCATCGTTGATGCAATTGTTCATGGTACAGGTTGAGGTACAGGTTGGTGCATGGTTGATGCACTTGTTTATGGTACAAGTTGATTACAGGTTGTTTGGTAAATGTTGGTGCATGGTTAATGCACTTGTTTATGGTACATGTTGATTATAGGTTGAGGTACAGGTTGACACATGGTAGATGCATGGTTCAGGTTATTGGTACAGGTTGTCTGGTGCAGGTTGATTAATACAGGTTTACAACAGTATATCTCACAATGATAGTGTGACAATGGTCCCATAATTCTACTTATACATCAGGGTGGTTGGACGGGGCAAGGACAGGTGGTTGTAGCCACCTTTTGGTTGTATCCGGAGAACATAGGGGGTTGTAGCCTCCTTCTGGTTGTAGTCAAAGAATTGGGGAGTTGGAGCTTATCTCAGGTTGTAGCCTGAGAAATTAGGGGGTTGGAGCCTCCTTCCAATTGCAACTAGAAAACAAAGGAATTTGGTGATTTCAATGAATGTAATTATTAAAGGCATTTAAGAAAAAACATTATGTTTTTTTCTCCCACTTTGGGTTTCCACGTAAAAAAATTGGTGTACTATGTATGTGTATGATTGCTCATTTTTTCATTGTTTATTTACTCTGCAACTATTGGATGATAATTTTACATTGATATAACACTTTCATTTTGTGGTTAAAAAGGATAATTTATCTATTACTGATTCACCCCCCCCCCCTCTCAGTAATCCAACAAACCATTGTAACTATGTTGAAATATTGTAACTTCGAAGATTATTTTAATTACATTTAAGTTATTATCGTATAGATCAAATCCCCTTTTCTAGATTGATCATGCCAGGTCTTATATAATACCAAATCCCCTTTTGTGGATTGGTCAAACCATATTTATATGGTGGTATTTGTAAATTCATCCCCTAGGGTTTATAAAGTGGTTTTAACCACTCTTGGAAGAAGTCAGTCCTACTTAGTGAAGAGATACAACCTTAGTGCCTCCTCAACTAGTATTTATAAGTGAGGATGGCACCTCACTTGTTCATTCACTCACTCACACTTATAATGCACATATTTTGAAGGAAATTGTAGTTGCAAGAGGGACAAGAGAGGTGCATGCTCAGTCCTAGTCTTTTCTTGGTGGTTTTCTCTTAAGTCTTGCCATTGTATTGGCAATCTATTATTGAGGAAGTTTTTGTTGCATTTTCTCCCCCATGAGGGTTTCCCAGGATAAAATGTTGTGTACTTTGTGATTGTGTTTCTTTCATTGATCCTACTTATGTTGTTATTCTCTAGTAAATTGAAAAGAACTTAATAACAACTCTAAATTTAACATGGTTTCAGAGCTTGACTGAATAGAGCACCTTTCACTGGGTATCCCAAAATGTCATTGTTTCCATACAAGAAAATTAGGAATTTTTATTGGAAGGGAATTTATGACTAAAAAACATCTAGGTAAGTGTTCCCTACCGTAGCGCATCATTTCGCAGCGTGAGCACACCTTTTTAGTGGCCAGAGCCTCTGAAAAGTCAAACCCTAGTTTTGACTGATACCAGTAAACCAGGAAACCATAACCAGTACCAGAAGTACCAGTCCATATTTGTGCAGGTCAAGTTTCAAGGGGTAAAACTTGAATTTTTTTAAAACAGATAGCTCCGGCCTACTCACCTCAGCCCATCACATCTCCTGGTAAGTTCAGATTCACTTTCTAAGAACTTTCATTTTCTAGTCATTTTCTTAGCTCCAGGTCAAGATGTCTGGAAGCACCAAGCTTGTTGACAAGTTAGAGGGTGTGGAAAACTTTTTTTCCTCAAAGTATAGAATTGGACTCATTCTTGAAGAGAATGACCTTGCAAAATTCATAAAAAAAAATGTACCGGAACCCGAAGAAGATACAACGAAAGTGAAGTACAAGAAGGATATGGTTAGGGCCAAAAGGATCATTGCAGACTCCATTAAAGATCATTTGATCCCTCAAGTGTATTCTAAGAATACTCCAAAAGAGATTTTTGATGCCCTAACCAAAATGTATGAAGGAAATAACATCAACCAGAAGTTGAACTTGAGAACCCAACTCAAGAATACAAACATGCAGAAAGGAGAAACAATTCAAAACTTTTTCTATGTTTACTCATTTCAGAGAAAATTTAGAATAAATTGGAGACAACTTGGATGAATATGAACTCATCATGACAACTATTAATGGTCTCACAAGACCTTTGGATGCCTTCATCCAAACTATATGTGCAATAAAATAAAAACTCCAATTTGATAGTATATGGGAAGAATGTGTTCAAGAAGTAAGACTAGCCAACCGAGAAGTAATGCTATTAAGGGATGAATACCAAGCCCTAGTTTCTCATGCTAAAGGAGTAAATAAAATGACTCATTTCCAAAAGGAGACCCACCTTCATAAGTAATCTCACTCCCCAAATAGATTCACCCACTTCCATAAAGAATCTCACCCTCCAAGTAGATTCCAGAAATATCAGAAGGGGCAAAGAAAACAAAAATATTTCTCCTCTTATCAATGTTATCATTGTGATAAGATGGGACACATTGCTAAGAATTGTCCTACCAGAAGGGAAGAATACAAGAAGAGAAATAACAAAATGCATCATGCCCATGCATTTGAAAATGATGAGCCACCCACAAAGTTGACTAAAGAAGAGATTGAATAGTATGTTTTATTTTCTTCCCTCT